>JAODAL010028550.1:0-53144 GCA_025379985.1 Phyllomedusa bahiana
TTTTTATTGTTGCAGTGGGATGTCAATCAAAGAAAAAGAGGGCGTGTGAGCAAAGGAGCATTAGTGGTTCATTGATCGCCACCTCCCTTGTGATCTAACAAGACAAGTTTGTAAAAGGTTGAAAAAGCGTTTCTCCAGTTGGATAGTCTCATTTACCCCTGAAGATGCCACTTAAGCGCAAAGCATGAGGACAGGGGGAAGGAACTGTTCTTTATCTTTCAAATACAAATATAACACGCTCTGTGTACTCTCTTGGTATATAAAGTACCGGCTGCAACAGGGCTTCTGTATAAAATGCCATATGATTTTTTAGGTTTAAAAAATTTTAAAAGATGATATCGGAAGGTTTTCAATCCGCATTGAAAAAATCTTTTCCCTTTCTGTTTTGAGACACTAAAAACAGAAATGAAACAGAAAAGAGTGGTCTCTCATTGGTTTCAATGGCTTTTTAAAGTCATCAGTTCAGTTTAGTTGTAAACTGTTCAGACAGAAATTTTTTTTTATACTGTATATTTTATTTTTTAATAAGCAAAATAAAGTATACAAAAATTAAACATCCAAAAAGAAAAAGTCAATTGCCCTTTATGCTTTGGGGAAGTTAAAAGTTACCAAAAGTTGGAAGTAGGCAAAGAAGAGTTCACGTAAATCAAATATCAGATATCAAATATCAAATATCTTGGTCGGCTGCCAAGTTCCATAAAACACAAGGAATCCTTGCATGGCGGATGAGCCACCGGTCCACAAAATATGAAAACCCCCCAAATATATGGGTAAAAGCACGGAACGAATGGAGGTACTCTGACCCGGATAGGTTAAGTTATGGGGCTGTAAATGTTAATGGAAATTAATTTGTTGCAAAATAAACTGACCTTGGGAAACTGAAAAAGACGATCCAGTGTGTCAAGTTTATTAAAAAAAGATACAGATACTGTATAAACATACTAGCAAGAAGGAATTAAAACAGTCCTTCTCATGTTTATATGTGCATCTTTTTATGAATAAACTTGACAAATTGGAACGTCTTTTTCAGTTCCTAAGTGTCAGTTTATTTTGGGTTTTCGATAATATTTTAGTGGGTGCCCGTTGTCTAGAGATCCCATGGCTTCTGTTCCGGACGCAATCTATGATGCATATATGAACCTGGGTTCACATATGTATCGGAGGTTCCGTTCAGCTAGCCTTATACTTCAGTAGGTGTCCGTATTTTAGTAACTATGGGCTGCCTGGGATTTTTACATGGGTTTATAGTAGGTAGAAATAAAAATTATGCTTTCCCCCCCAAAAAAACAAGCAGTTAGACAAAACTTTAGATAAATTAGTTATCATTTAATAACCCGTACGTTGTAATTCCGTCATTTCATCTATCCTATGGCCGTAGAAAAGACTATAATAAAATCAGAAGTGGATACAATGTGAAGAAGAAGTATAATTTTCTCTGTTATATTTCTCGTTCCTCTAAAATCTAATTCTGGCTTTTGCTTCATCCACTTACGCCATTGGGCGCATTGTTATGTTTTAGGCCATGTTCACACGGGTTTTAAAATGGGACGTATTTCATCCGTACTGCGCGAAATTTCGGCTGGGAAAACGTCCCGTCATTTCGGTAATCCCAGTTTTAAGAGAACTTTGGGTTAAATTTCCCCTCCCCGTCGGCGAATCCGGGGGGGGGGGGGGGGGGGGGGAGAGATAAGTGACAGTCAATTTCTGCAGCGTATACCGCCGCTAGTAATGATGTCTAGGGCCGGGGAGGTGCCCGGCCCCCCCCGCCACACTGCTAATTGCAGGGGTAATTACGCCCCGCAAATAAGCCGTGTGAACATAAAATTATGTTGGTAAGGGGGGTTTTACTTGATTGCAACAATCCCAAAATAATTTTGGTTTATTTGGGTTTACACCCGCCAGTAACAGATAAAAGTGGAGCCAGCTTCATCCACGAATGAGAAATTGTGCTGCCCTTTTGCCATTTTACAAATAAAAAGAATAAAATAATAAAAAAGTTACACAAAGGGCCACATGTATGAAAACTGTATAGGGCTAAAATTCACGTTGTTTCCCATAGCAACCAGAGTTCCCTTTCCATTTCATATAGTGTTCTGGAAAAATGAAAGAGGTTCTCTGATTGCTTGCTATGGGCAACAATGCGAATTTTAGACCTAGACAGATTTCACACGTATGACCCAAAATCGGTATCACTGCAACCGTAAAAGTCTGATCTATTAAATATAACATCATTTATCCTGTGGTTGAAATGTAAAGAAAAAAAAAATTACAAACGCCAACATTTTGGTTTTTGGATCATTGCACGTCCCCTAAAAATTAGAATAAAAAGTGATCAAAATGTTTCATGTATTCCAAACTGGTACCAGTAAAAAGTACACTTCAACCCGCAAAAAATTTACCCTCACTTACGTCCATAGGTAGTAGTCCAAAAAAATGATTGGTCACAAAAAGTGGCACTTCTGCGAAAATTTGATAAATTGAAAATGTTTGGATTTTTTTACGGCAGCAAAACATAACACAAGCCCTACATGTTTGGTATTGCCGGATTCATATCAACCTGCAGCATACAGCTAATACATCAATTACACTGAAGGTGGAATTCCGTAAAAACAAAACTGAGCTCTGATTGGTTGCTACAAGTAACAAAGACAGTCTTTTGAAGACAGTTTTGATACAGAGGGCCCGGTGTTTGAAACCACCAAAAGGGGAGTACACATGGCTAGTTTTTGGTCGGTTTTCAGATGGGTTTTCGGATTTGCAAACTGTCTGAAAAATGACCGAAAAACCCTCCCCGGACTTTTTTTTTTTAAAATTATTTTTATTATGTTTTCAGATTAATAATACAAAAAAACAATACCCCCAAAAATGGGGGCACAAAAAAGGGGAAAACAGGAAGGGGGGGGAGGGGAGGGGAATGCGGGGGAAAGGGTGGGGACGAGGGAAATTAGAAATGCACTTACAATCTGTAAATCTGAACAGAAACTACATTTGTCTACCCATAAAATAACATGCCATGCTGGGCAGATTATAAAACAAAATAACATCGTTCAAACATGTTCAGAACCCGATATCAGAGCAATGTCAAACTCAGACATAAAGACAAATAATGCCAGGAATAATGCAGTTCCTCCTCATGGAATCTAATTGGCTTCAGATAAGATGCCTGGAGCACCCTAGGGGGAAAGAAAAAAAAGAACGAGAGGGAGAGGGGAAAAAAAAAAAAAAAGTGGTGGGGGGGGGGGTGGGGGAGGGAGGGGGGGAAAGGGGAAAAAATATCCCGGGGCGCGTGAGTTACTTTTTTTTTTATAATTGTGTCTTTATTAACATTTTTTGTTTCTTCAAAAAGTAATACATACAAAGTATGCAATTGAGAACAGCACATAATATGTAAAATACAAAATGCAATGTCAACATGTATGGATTGTTTGCATAACATAGAAAAGTAATGTATATCTTGTTGTATTAAACATCGTTTAGGGGGACCAAAAGGCCCTTGATGAAGGCATATACCAGTAAATGCCATAACAAAAAGCATCAAACCCCATAGACTTTAGAAGAAAATCCATTCAGTAATCTACCCTGAACAGTTTTTCAGCCAGACGGATGTTCAGCCGCCTGCGTTCCGAAAAACTTGGGGCAGGCACAATCTTTTGCTAGGTTTTCGGGTAGAAGGTGTGCAATTCAATGGGACGGGCGCATCCGCAAACTGTCCCCCAAATGAACTGTCCCCCAAATGTTTTGAAAGATGATAACATAATGGCTGGATTTTACATATGCCGTGTGGACATAGCCTAATCACCATTCCTCGGGTGGTTTGGCCATTGTCTTATCTTTTTATGACTATGCAAAGTGCAGAACCAGTTTTTATGTGGCAATGTCAGAAAATGAATGTGTAGAACACCCAAGATACTGGATTTCAATTTCTAGTCTTCCTCCAGAATAGAGCTAGCATTGATCACTCTCGTTAACAGTACATTTAGAAGTATGTAGGTAATATGACAAGACAGTGGATTACTCAGACAGTTAAGGATAAGGAAAAATTCTTCTCCAAAAATCTCATAATCCTATTTGATAAGAGCTGACATGAAAAGAGAATAGGAAAGGACTCATAAAAAATAAAATGCCATGTTCCAGATCATGTAGTATCAAGCACGTGAATTGCTTCTTTATTTCCAGGTGCAAGATCACAACATTTCCCGAGGGCAGATTTCTTAAATTATCTAAATACACCGAGTAACCCAGCAAATAACACCTAAAATCAGCGAGAAATTAGACATCTCACAAAATCCACACACAGATTATACACCATTCATTTCCTTTGACATCATTATTTCTGAGTCTGTAATGTACGCATTACTATTGGACTGAAATAATTTTCTATATCATACTTACTTTCTTTTCAGAAGTGTACATTTGTTTTGAAATATCATCCATCTGTTTAGTGGAAAGATGCTCTGTCATGAAAAAAATAGACATTTCTTGATGAAATTTGGCTGACTACCAAATTCAATAAAAAATTGTCACTATTGATACAAGGCAGGATAACAGTATGTATAGGCCCCTAAATAGAACATATGCTAGAGTCCCCTTTCCATATGTTGGAGAGGGGAAGATAAAGCAAAAGCACAATAAATAGTGTTTCTAAATAATAACGCCACACAATATACAGCTCTGGAAAAAATTAAGAGACCACTGTAAAATTTTCAGTTTCTCAGATTTTTCTCTTCAACGGTAAGTATTTTTGAGAAAAATGTACATTGTTATTTTTATACTATTTATTTTTATACTGACAACATGTCTCCCTAATTCAAAGTAAAAAAATTTGTATTCCTGTCAGACCTCAAATAATGCAAAGAAAACAAGTTCATATTTCTTTAGAAACAATAAGACTAATGTTTTAAGTCAGGAAGAGTTTTCTTTTCAACTCCTTTGGCATGGTAAAAGTTATTTTTTCATTAAAATTTCCTTTTGGGCCTATTTCCTAGCATTTGTTTTGCCATCCAACTTGTCCTATTGCAAGAGGATTGGGAAGACCACAGCAGTGTTTTTATACTTTCCTTCATTAAATAATATTTGGTTCAGGTGATCAATCTAATCAAAAAGCACATTATGTAGAATGAGTGGACTTTGGTTGGATTCAACTGACACTGGAATGGAATGGCTGCCAGACATGAAGAGATGCAGATTTTTCGAAAACTGTGCAGTGGTCTCTTAATTTTTTCCAGAGCTGCATATTGGTGCCATGAGGTGTGTGCTCTGATTGGCTCCAGCGGTCATGGGCCCTGTGCCTGACTTTACTGTTCAGAGCGCTAACTGGCCATTTGGAACATAAAATATCTGTGAAGAGTGAGGATGAGCGCTATTTCTGAGTAGAAAGGAGAGTGTAAGGGTGTGTTCACACGGCGTGTTGGGATACGTTTAAAGATGGACCCAAAGAGGCATCTAACAATGTGCAGTGTGATTTTACATTGTCTTCAATTTATAACACGCATTAGAGTTCAGACGAGTGATCGCCGATGCGCATTTACTTGCTTCTTTCTGATGCGTCTTTCGAATCCGTGCAAAGAATTATCATGTCAATTCTTGATCCGTTTGTCACAGCAGACACCCTATTTAATACTATAGGGTGCGTTTCTGCTGCAGCAAAAATGCATCCAAATATGCACCTGTGTGTTGGATGCGTTTTGGATGTGATTTGCGCAAGCGCTTTTGAATGCGTTTTTCGGATCCAAAACTAATCCAACACGCCGTGTGAACATTGTGAACATACCCTAAGATTTATATAATAAACAAAATAATGTGTAAAAAGAATACCTGGATAACCTGTTTAGCTTTGAAAGAAAATACACAAGATCAAAACAAGATACGTAGTAAATTTACTCAGGTTTGTATTTAGATTCATTTCATATGTAATTCGTTTAAGGCTGAGTTAACATAATTTTTTTAAGTGTTTCTTGATGCAGAAAATCCACATTTTACGTACGCTTTGCACACCAAGATATGCATCAAAGAATTAATAGTGTTTCATTGTTTTCTGTAGGAGAATGTACCATGAGTGGACATATCCCAGTTTGCTAGTATTAAAGGTGTTCCCGAAATGTGTCAGCATCCATTTTCAAATAAGCATGTATTGGTGTTTTAACATGGATTCAGTAAAGATGGAAGTTTTATTTCATCTTGCCATAGAGACCGTAGAATAATTATCTTTGGATTGGTGGACATAGTGCATTTTTTATGTCATTTTACGAGTGCATGCCGATTCTTGGTATAGAATAGGAGTTTTATGTGCATAATTTTACAATGAAAGTCAACAGGAATTGAAAAAAATGCACCAAAATGACACCAAATTTTGATGCGTTACATGTCAAGAAAACATGAAAGAAAATGAAGTTTTGGTTGTTTTGAAAATGCATTAAAATATGCATCAAAAATATGCTTCAAAAAAGCATGTAGCAAACATATGAAACATATGAAAAACGTGTATAAAAACATATTTCTTCTGTGAAATACATACGTCACTGCAAAATTTTATACCATGTGAACACAGCCTAAGGATGCTAGTAAATTTGTATTTCTTTAAAAATGCAAATCCAGTTGCAGCACAGCAATTGGCCATGTTCACGTTGCACTTGTTGTTGTATGTGTGTGCTAAACCAGAGGTGGAGAATGTCTGGCTCACAGGCTGTACATAGCAGATAAATCATTTGGTTCAGCGCTGTTCTTGATGTTCCCGAATCCGCAAACAAGTGCCAGGGGCTTCGGAGACCAGAGCATGCGCGGTAGAAAATCTTGCTCAAGCTGTTCATTCCTGATGTGCTACTGCTGGTGTTAAAGATCCTGGCAGTTGTTTGCTGATTTAGGGACATTAAGTGCATCAGTAACAGATCTAGTCCCTGCAAATTTTACCCCAATATGCTACTGCTCGATGGAAGGGCATGGACACCATAACACAAGGGAAATGGAGACTTGAGCACAATTCATCTAAATTCTGGTGGGGCATCCAGGACTTCAGAGCCAACTCTAGTCTATGTGGTTTCTACCCTAGTATGCTAATGCATATCAGTACAGTCATGGACATCACAGCACGAGGGGAACAACATCGAGCACTTCACCTCTTATCCATGCCTTTTCTCCTGCAATCAGCTTTAGCGGTGAAAAGGCACAGATGAAATTTGCTGCTGATGTGCTCGTCCGCTCAGCAATGTGCATTGGCGTCTGTGCTGATCAGAGAGAGAAGCAGTCTAGCTATGACATTAGAGGTGAGTTAATATTTGACCAAATATAGCAGGCTAATTTTTAAGTGGATAATTTTGCATGGCCAGCCAATGATATTATAAATATTCAAATGGCGTTTGGCACTAGTTCCCAATCCCTGCACTAAATGGAAGCACTAAATGGAAATCCATCACCCAGAGACTCATATGAGCTCCATCATTCAAAAGAATGATGCACTTCCTTTTTACTGTTTGGAATAATGCAGATGTTTAGTTTCACGATTATCCCGTGATCACAGGCCTAACACGAATCTTAAGATCAACACTGCTCATAGGCTATTATGGTATACATTTAACAGATAAGTTGAAACCAGAAGTTTACATACACTATTTCAAATGACACATATGCATGTTTTTCTCACTATCTGACAGGAAATCAGAATAAACCTTACCCGTTTTAGGTCAGTTAGGAACCACAATTATTTATATTTGCCAAATGCCAGAATAATGAGAGAGAATTTTTAAGGCATTTTTATTAATTTCTGCAAAGTCAAAAGTTTACAAACATTTCATTAGTATTTGGTAGCATTAACTGTATGACTTGGGTCAAAGGATATCCTTCCACAAGCTTCTCACAATAGTTGGTAGGAATTTTGGCCCATTCCCCCTGACAAAACTGGTGTAACTAAGCCATGTTTGTATGTCAACTTGCTCGCACCTACCTATTCAGCTTTGCCCATAAATTTTCAATAGGAATGAGATCAGAGCTTTGTGATGCCACTCCAAAACAGTGACTTGGTTAGCCTTAAGCCGCTTAGTAACCAGTTTGGCAGTATGGTCATTGTCCATTTGGAAGACCCATTTCCGCCCAAGCTTTAACTTCCTGGCTGATGTCTTGAGATATTGCTTCAGTATTGCCACATAATTTTCTTTTCTATTGATGCTATTTATTTTGTGAAGTGCACCAGTCCCTCCTGCAGCAAAACAACACATGATGCTGCCAACGCCCTTGTTTCACAGTTGGGATGGTGTTCTTAGGCTTCTAAGCCTCTCCCCTTTTCCTCCATACATAACGGTGATCATTATGGCCAAACAGTTCAATTTTAGTTTGTCAGACTACAGGACATGTCTCCAAAAATGTAGGTATTTGTTCCTGTGCATTTGCAAACAATTATCTGGCTTTTATATGTTTCTTTTGGAGTAATGGCTTCTTCCTGGCAGAGTGGCCTTTCAGCCCATGTTGATACATTACTCGTTTCACTGTGGATAATGATACAAACTTACCAGCTTCCAGATTTCTTTAGACTTTCCCATGATGTTACACACAGAAGCAGCGTGTTTCTTTGAGACTTTTATATAGGGACTACATATGGGACTTTTATATAGTGTATGTAAACTTCTGGATTCAACTGTACATCATGAAAATCTATTGAAAAGCTCATAGTCTATGTGTCAGTTCAAGTCAGTTCTTATAGGAATGCGTATTGGCCTTAGCTTTATCTGACACTAGGCTTGTTATATGATAATGCACCCTAGTCTAGCCAGTGCCAAACTGAATGACTCTGAATGTCATAACATCCGCACCGTTGAGCAGTAAATTTTTATTGACGTCAGCTTTATCCAACATTCAACAGTAAGTCAGTTTTTGAAGTTTATTTGTTGGAAATAGGAAAATTAGGCAGAGCTAATGATCTGGGTAACTTTCACAAACGCCAAAATTGAGATGACTAAACTACTGGGTCAGACTATCTTGAAAATGGCAGATTTTGTGGGATGTTCCTGATTTACCATGCTTAGTAGCCAGCAAAATGGTCAAAGTAATAAACTGACGATTGAGTTATGGGTGCTCAAAGCCCTTTGATGCATGTGGGGCACAGCAAATAGCCATTCCAGTCCAGTGATACAAAAAAACTAGTGGAGCATACTGCTGAACGATTTATGTTGACTATGATAAAGAGGTGTTAGAAAACACAGTGCACCTTAGCTTGCCACTTACCTTAACATTGTGGCAGACCAAGCACTCTTGTTTTCCTAATGGCAGTATAATATGTCCTGCCACTGTGCAGAAATTGCCTTGAGGGTTTTTGACTTCATCTCCATGCGATCCATGGAGGCCCCACTTTGCAACTTTCGGGACCTGAAAGATCTGCTGTTAATGTCTTGGAGCCAAGGACTACAGGAAACCTTGTCTTGAAGATTCCATCCCTCAATGGGACAAAGCTCTTTTGGCAGCACAAGAAGGACATGCACAATATTGGGTATATTTACCCAGTGTATATTTACCAGGAATTACCAACAAATTACTTTTTTAGATCAGAAAGATTTACAGTTGTCAGCAGGATGGGGTGTGTGGGTCGCTTCATTAATTGTCATTCGCAGTTGATTGGTCTCTTTCTCATTACAGAAGGATCTCTCATTTTAGTTGCTATAACTATAAATAATGACGCTTCGTCATGTGAAGAGTCAGGGGCAGGCATGTACTTGCTGTCATGGACAGTCAAGGACCAGTGTGCACTCATTCACATAAACAGTCAATAACACAAATATGCTTGTTCATACGTACACAGTTTCTTTTCTCATCAAAGGAGTGGATTTTTTAAATCTCAGTTGGTTTGGTGCTGGGTAGACTTGGTGGTGGAATCTAAGGATTTTTTTAGACTTTTCCATGATGTTACACACAGAAGCAGTGTGTTTCTTTTGTGCATTAAAATACATCCATAGGTGTGTCTCTAATTAACGCAGATGTTGCCAATAAACCTATCAGAAGCTTCCAAAGACATGACATCATCATGAAGGCGGTCCCAAATTGTATAAAGGCATAGTAATCCTAGTGTATGTAAACTTTTGACTTTGCAAAAAGTGATAAAAATGCCTTAAAATTCTCTCTCATTATTCTGGCATTTGGCAAATATAAATAATTTTGGTAATCATAATTGACCTAAAACAAGTAAGATTTATTCATATTTCATGTGAGAAAAACATATGGTACTTTTATAAAGTGTATGTAAACTTCTGGTTTCAACTGTACATCATGAAAAGCTATTGAAAATCTTATAGTATATGTGTCAGAAGGATATTTCTGATGGATGCCGTATAGTGGCCTCCATTACCCATAGGTTACCATGTTTAAAAAAACAAAAAACATATGAATAATTTTTTTAGTGGTCTCTGCAAAATAATATAGTACAGTTATTCCGTACCCATTTTGGTTTTGGAATGCTGATATACAGTATACTGGCCATATGGAGACCAAAAGGACCTTCCGTTGGCTTCATCTGGCAATAGAAGGCTATGGAAACATATAGGGCGAAATGTCCGAAAAGTGGTGTATCCATGCCAGTTTAAGGTGCATTAAATCAGTGTAAAGTGCGCCTGAAAGTCCGATACTTTCTAAATACTGGCGTCAGGTATATCTTGCATAGAAAAAGCCTAAAAAGGCGCATTACATCAAAAAAGGCACATTGCGCAACTCGCGACGCATAACATATCATTGGTAGTATATGTAATGTGCCTATCGAGGTGCATTGCCCGACGGAGGCACATAACATATGTAATGCGACTCATTCCACGACGGGGGCGTATAGCACACCATATTTAGGCACATTGCAAAATGTCATGCCTGGTGTATATTGCGCCTAGTTTTGGTGTACGACAGTTCATTTACAACAAGAATATGGCATCAAAAGTGGTTTTGGCGCAAAATAGACCAAAAAACTGGCGTTGGCGTGTTGGGACATGTTGCTCTTAGAATGTATGTCTGGACCTTTGCAAAGTAGGAACGAAGGTAATCCAGCACCCATAAACACAGGATTTAATCCATAGGAATCAGGGTTCACTCTTTATTGGAAACTTCTTAAAAACATAGTTAAAAACATCCAAACGTCTTAGTATAAAGTTTACGCGTTTCAGGCTAGGTCTTCAGCCCTTAATCGTAACGTTCACTAAATATCGGCAAGCTTTCCTATATATCCACCCAGGAAACAATTAGCATTTCCACCTGACGTTTAACTCTTTAGGTAATAAGACATTCAAAACCTTGTCTACACTGGTAGCGTTATACAAACTCCCTAAATGATGGAACAACTAGATATTTATCTACTCTGGTAGCATTATATAAACGGCAGTATACAAAAATGGTAAAGTATAAGTCAGAAATCCACGTAATTATAACATGTATATATAAGAAAATGTAACATGGTAACATTATGCACATTAGATACAGCATTTGCTAGCACACAGATTTTTGGTATAGATAGATTATCATTTAATACAAATACAATAGATCTGTTCTATGATTAGGATGATCTTCCGTGCACCATACCGGGATTAATGGAAGTTATATAACCTCGCAACATTCGAGGAGTCCGGTGAGCTGTACTCGTTACCTTTTTGTATATAGATGTTGGATTTGTCTGAGAGTGTCTAGCTCCTGGATTATTTGCAGTTTTCCTCGTTTAACTCTTGAATTTTTGTCCATGCGATTGGTGGACAGGGGTATATAATACATTGCAGCAACATGGAGGTTCACTCATTACCACCTGAGGAAACCACTTCGTTCACAGTGGATAATCCTACCAGACGTAACAGAGCGAAACAGATATTTGATCAAGATGTTACAACTTCACAACATGAAAGTTTAGATTTGAAACATAAAATGTTGGAGTTGGAAAAAGTTATGTGCCAACAACTTAGAGTTTGGTGGGATTGCACCACACTCCAGAATTATGTGGATAAGGGGATGATCCCTAGGGGTCTGAGATTGAATAAATACCCCACTTTCACTTATGACGACTCCTTTATAACAGAATGGAATATGATATTGAGTGACTGTTCAATGAAATTGATGTCACTGATCATCAAGCATGAAAAAGATACTTTGAACAAATTGGATGTATCATTGAAAGATGCAAAAGAGACGGTAATGGTACACCAACAAGATCCCACATATAAGTCCTTGGATGAGAAAATTAAGAACAATATCTCAAAATTAGAAGAAAATATTATATCTATTAAGCAATCGAAATTTAATAGAGACTCCATGGATTATACGAATGGTAAATTTTTGTTTTGGCAGTGTTAGGAATTAAAACTTCGTATCGGGTCCATTTTAAAAAAAAACATAAACTAAAAAAGGGGGACAAAAGAGTCTTTTTTTTCCTTGGAGGGAAAATTTCAGGATGGGACTGATCCCTAAAATTTTGGGGGATTTTTTTGATCCCAGGACTAATATGTTGCAAGATAAGATGAATACACAATATCCCTCAAAAAACGAGAGGTTTTCAAGGACAAGGAAACGCACGCGGAGGGGGGGGGAGGGGGGGAAATATCAGAGGTCACATTTATGTCAGGAATTCAATCAGACCCCTCTTCCCGGGACCCCCCCATTTAAAGAGCCATGGAACAGTTATGGGGGAAACCCCGATTCTAATTTTAAATTTTGTCTGCTTGTTTTTGTCAAAAGATAGTTTAAATGTCCTTAGCGAGGTTTAGGTTGTCCCTGCTAAGCTTTAATCTTATGAAATTTAAAAAAGATGTAAATTATTTTGTGAGACTTCTTACAGTTAAGAAACACTTTTTTGAAGATAAATCAGAATCCCTAAATAAAGATGAGATGGAGGTTTAAGGAGTTTTTTCCTTGAGGTCTGAGATTTGCGGAACAGAGGTCTATACTGGCATTAGAAGATTTAAATGAGGATCAGGTATTTTGAAATATATACCAGATTAATTTTACAATAATTAGGAACGGGGATTTTTCCTGTTAATTCGAGAACAAAATTAGGAGGAGTGGGGGTTAATTACGCTCCCCCCTGACGTTTCCTCCCCCCAACATCAATCTATCAGAACACAGTTTCCCCCCACCAAGGACAAGCAAAATTTACATTTTAAATCAGCACACCTCTTCCCAAATGCTCTGTAGGAAGTCCCCACAGCAGGGGTTTTAAACCCATAAAAAGGATCCTCATGAACCTAATTAAAAGAACAAATGCGGGGGTCCAACTCGAAAGCTTCAAAGATTTTTGCTAAATTTCACCCAGTCGGGTGCCCCCGATATTTTATGATTTATAGGCGCCCAGTTAACGGTTGGCGATTCAAATCCAAAATAGGAACTCTCCCGCAGCACTTTCCCCTTTTCCCATTTCCCCCGGAGCGGGGGATGAGATACCCAGAAGGGGGGCCTACAGGGTCCAAAAAATGGCGTTCTCATACCCAGGCGTCGGAAAGTCCAGCTTTCTGATGGTACCCCCCGGTCGGTTCTGGAATGCCCTGCCAGTTTTTGTCCATTTTTGGTTTTTTTCAGAAAGCTGACCTGAGTGGGGGATTTCATAGACCTCCCGGGTTGGTAGGGGGCTGCCAAGTGGGTGCCCCCTCACAGATATAACCGGGCCAGGGGTGGCTCTTTTCCCCGTTGACCAGGGGGGGGGCCACCTAAAACAGTTCCAGGACAACCCCGCGCCAAACCCAGGCCACATATGCCCACCTGCGGGCCCGGGCCCAACAAAAGGTAACTTACTTATTTTTAACTGCCTTTTGTCTGTAAACCATAATTTTATTTGCACCTCTCTCGATGTATATTATTACCTCTTGTACATATCCTGTTAGTGTGCCCCTTTAAGGCTAAATTAAATCTATAAAATTTAATCTGAGTTAGTTTCTTGATCAACGGCCTCAACGCCCAATTCTCGGGGCTAAGTATTAGCTACCCAAGGGGTTTGGTTCCTGACCCGTATAATCGGTAACGGCCGGTCTTATAATAAACGAGCGAATGGGGGCACATTGTGTTTCCCTGTGCCAGTGGGGAAGGGTTTAAGGTGGAACGTATCTGGGTGACCCCGAGCTCCCCCTAGTGGGCAACGAAAAATCGGGGAAAACCCCCCAAGTCAGGGGCGTCCCCCAAGCGGGGGCCGGCGGACTAGGCTGTTTTCGGCACAGACTTTCAATTCCTAGTAGAGCGGGAGCTCAGGGGGTTTTTTTCACCTTAAAATACTAAAAGCCAAATAATTTTAACTTTTGGGGAGTCAAGGGGTTGAGGATCTAGAATTAACACATAACTCTCCCCTACACACAGGGGCAAAGGGAACCATAACAGTACTAGATAAAGATCTTTATTTTAGAGAAGTCACTAACATGCTAAATGTAGACACTGTATATAGAAAGCTTACAACAGATCCCACGAAATGTTTTTCCAATAAAGTAGACAGACTATTGGAAGAGGGCTTCACGATGGATGTGCTCACAGACAAACAGAGAGATGGTATGGCAGTGAAATTTCTGAAGACCCCGATATTTCACGCGTTACCCAAGGTACATAAGGGGATCTTCCCACCACCACTGCGTCCTATCATCTCTGGAATCGGCTCGATATATGAACACCTTAATACGTGGCTAGACAGACATCTCCAGCCCCTGGTCCTCAGATCCCCCAGCTTTCTGCAAGACTCGAGGGAGGTTTTGAAATGTGTGAACGATGTCACATGGAGGCCAAATTTCCAGTGGGTTTCATGCGATATCGTTTCTCTATATACCTCCATACCGCATAATCTGGCACTTAATGCATTAGCATGTCAACTCGACAAGTATACCTTGTACAATGAATGTTTGAAACAATATATTTTATTGGTAACAGAATTCCTTTTAGGACACAATTATTTTTCTTTTTGTGAAACATTCTAACTACAAATACAGGGTTGTCCCATGGGGGCTTGTTTTTCGCCTTCTTTGGTGAATGTATTTGTACCTTGGTGGGAAGAGAAATATATATATTGCGATGACAACCCTTTTACTGCAGACATTTATTTGTATGAGAGATACATAGACGATACCCTGCTTATTTGGCAGGGATCGTCTATGTTAGTGTCCCAATTTGTGGAGTATCTAAATTCCAATCATGAGAATTTGAAATTCACCTATGAAATGAATTCTAGAGAAATCCAATTTCTGGATCTTAAACTCATGGGAGATCCAGTCAGCGGTAAAATTCATTCGGAGACGCATAGAAAACCTATTGCAGGGAATAATATCCTTCATGCCTCTAGCTGCCACCCTAAACACGTAATAAATAATCTTCCAACAGGGGAATTTATTCGATCTAAAAGAAACTGCAGTAGTTTAGAAGCTTATGAGAAAGAGAAGAAGATCATTACCAAGAGATTAACAAGTAGAGGCTATAAAACTTGGCAGATAGAGAGAGGCATTAATAGAGCATCAGAGAGAAATAGGGATGAACTTATTGATACATCAAGGAGGAATCAGACAAAGGATAAATTCCCCGGGAAAGTTTCACTTTCTGCTTTTTAGAAACAAAAATTTTTTGAGTCACCCAAAAACAACGAAATACCCCCTGTTTTTCACCCGTAGGGTCCCCCCCTTTTGAGAGATTTTAAAAATGGGTTTTTGATACATTTCTAAAAAAATAAGTATAGGGGAAATTTTGTTTGGCTTTGTATGTTTTTTTTTTAAAACCCCGGGCCGAGGAAGAAAATTCTTTTGAGATTTCCAAAGGGCTTTCAGATGCGGGGGCCGTAGGTGTGGAAATGTGATAAAATGGTGAAATCGGAAATTTGGTCTTGCAAATTCCACAAAAAAATTTAAAATTCACCCCGTTTTAGGAAAGGGCCCTAGTTCACCGTTGTTTATTTTGGGTTGGGGCGTTTTTTTTTCAATTTACCAAATGTATTTGGGTTTTACCACAGATGCCTCAATGTGAGGATTTGGGAACATGTTATGATAAAATCATCCCATTTCCCGCAAAGTTTTTTTTTTTGGGGGGTTTTTAAACACTTCCCGGAGGGGCACCAAGGGTAGCGTTTGGGCCCTTTAAAAGTTTAAAAGGCGAAATTTAAAACACGGGAGAAAAAACCCATTTCGTGGGGGGGACTGGGGAAGGGCCCCACTAATTAAAGGGGGCATATTGGAAACTTTAAAACCCAGATTCAAAATGCCCATTTGGTTTTTTAAAACAAAAAACAGATCAATTTTATTTGTATTTTTAATGAAAAAAATATCTATACCAAAAAACTTTTTTGCACAAATGCCGGGATTAAGGGTTACCCTGGTTTCAATTTCTTATATATACATGTTTTAATTACGGGGGTTTTTTGACTAAAACTTGACCTTTTTTTATACTTTCCGTTTTTTTAATGCACCAGAGAGAAAAATATTTTTGTTCCCCTTTATTTTTGGGGGTTTGTAAAAAACGCACCCCGTGTAACAAGGTTTTGAAAGTCTTATTTCCTTAAAAAGTTAAAAAGTTTTGGTGGAAATTTAATTTTTTCCTGGGTGGATTTTTAGGAAAGCTTGCCCCAATTTTTGTGAACGTTACGTTAAGGGGCTGAAGAAACCCAGCCTTTAAAAAGCGGGAAAATATAAATTTCAAGAGGGTTTTTATGGTTTTTTTAAATAGTTTTTAAAAAGTTTCCCCAAAAAAGAAATGAAACCCGGGTTCCTATGGATTTTTAAAACCTGTGTTTTTGGGGCGGGTTACCTTCTTCCTACTCCCGGGGAGTGTGCCCTTTAACTTCAGCCCGGTTTAAACTTCCCGGGCCCCATACCCCGGGGTTAATGGGAAAGTTTTAAACCCCCCCAAAATTCCCGGAGTCCGGGGAGCTTTTACTCGTTAAATTTTTTTATAGATGTCTGGGACCTTTCCCCCACAAACAATAAATAAAAAATAATTTTAAAGGAATATTTTTCCTAAGGGGTTTTAAAATTTCAATCGCCACTCGGGTTTGTAAGGGATGGAAATAGCAAACCCAAGGGGGGAAAAACCCCACCCAATACAAGGCCCGGGTTTTCAAAAAATTTTCTTTGGGGGGTATTTTTTTTGCCTTGCATTATATAACCCCCCTACAAAAGAAATTTTTTTTAAAATGAAAAAATCAAGGGGGCCTAACAAAACTGTCTAACAAATAAGAAAGTTTGGTTTCCCATGGCAACCAACAAAGCTCAGCTTTTATTTTGGGAAAAAGCTGGGAAAAAATGAAAGCAAGCCCGGAAATTGGGTTTCTTTTGGGAACTAAACGTTTACTGTTAACAGTTTTTTTATAACAGGCCCACCCGTTTCAAAAATATTTCAAAAAAAGGTTAAACCCCATCTTTTTTTTGCGGATCTATTGCGAGAGGGGGAAAAAAGGCTTTCCGAAACCCAAACCATAACCCAATTTCTAACCCTTTATTTGTCCCAAAAAAAAACTTTGAAAAATGAACAGAAACAAGCAAATTTTAAAAATACGAACAAGTGTGACTTTTGAACAGAAACAGGGGGCAAAATTCTTTACTTTTTCCCTTTCAGAAATTTAAAAAACGTTGGTCACCAGGGTGTTAAAGTTTTTTTCGGGAAAAAAAAGAGAATATTCAGGGGGTTTCATAGACCCTTAAACCATCACCAAAACCCGAATCCCAAATTTAATAGGTTGGGCAAAGATGTGGGGCCTTTTTCATCAAAGGAAAACCCCAAAGGCCCCTGGGTATCCGAAATTTTCTACTTTATGAATTGTTGCCCTCTTTATGCACAGAAAATGGGGACGGTTTCCCGAAATTTTCCAGCAAAAAAAAAAGGGGGTTTCACCACCCAGAAAGGGTTTGGCAGGTTTTTGGGCATTCCAAAATTAACGGTTTTCCCGGAAAAGGGGTTTGGGATCAGGGCCTTGAATGGGGCCCTCAAGTTTCCGGGTTGATTTCCCCTTTTGACTTTTTTTCTTTTGGGGGCATCGGGAAGGAAAAAGGGCTATGCTGTGAAAAATAGGGATGGGCACATCGGAAAAAAATTGGGGTACGGGAAGAATGTGCTTGCATTTCTTCTGCGGTGTTTCCCATCAGTGTGTCAAAAGTGGGGAGAAGAGGGTTCATTGGGCCCAACCAAAGGGGAGCACTTTGACACAGGGGTTTTTTAAGTGGTTTAAAACTTTTTGGTTTAAAAATAACCCCCCCCCCCCCCAAAAAAAAAAGAATTTTTATTGGTAAACCAAGCAAACCTTGGGGTTTTTCCTGTGAGATTCTCTTTAATTTTTTAATTTTTACATGACCCCTTCCCCTTGAAAAAAAAAAAAAAGTTGGATCCAAAATTTGGGCAATTTCAAAAGGGGGGCCCCCGTCCCAACCCCTTTTCTTGAAAAATGTTTCCCTTCCTTTTTAAAATAAAAAAAAAATAAAAAAAAAAATAAAAAAAAAACCCCCTTTTCCATTTTATTGGGGGGGTATCCAAAAATAAATGGACCACCCGGGAGGTTGGAAAACCCGTATTTTTCATTGGGGACTTTTTTGAAAAGTAAAACTAGCCGTCCCCAAGTGGGAATGGAGGGGCGGGGAACCCCATTCCCCGTGTCTGATGCAAAACGGATTTTGGGGGAAAAAGAGCAAACATTGGGCCAAAATTTTGGGCTTTCGGGCCCCTATAGATTGTTTTTATTAACCCAAACCAAAACTTGCCCCAGGTTACCTCCCAAATAAATTTTTACGGGATCCCGATGGGAAACCCAAACGGAGGGGGGGAAAAAACATGATGTAATGGGCTTTGTTCCCCAGGGGGGGCCTTTATTTCAAAACGGGGTTTTGTTGATTTTGCCTTATAGGAAAAACGTTTTGGCCTTTGTTTATTGCACGGGGGTTATATGAAAAAGGGACCCTGTTGCCGTGCCAAACTGAATGGGAAAGTCCTAACATTCCCCACCCTTTTAGCAGGGAAATTTTTTTTTTGACGTCACTTTTATTTTCCCAAAATTCAAAAAGGTTTAAATCAGTTTTTGAAGTTTAAATTTTTTGGGAAAAAGGAAAATTTGGAGAGCTAAGGGTCGGGGGAACCTTTTCCAAAAGCCAAAAGTTTAGGAAAACTACTTTGGGTCCCAAATATCTTGGAAAAAGGGTTTTTTTGGGGGTGTTCCTGATTTTTTTTGCTTTTTAGCCTGTTTAAAAAGGGCAATGGTTTTTTTAAAGGTGACGGGGTTATGGGTTCCCAAAGCTCTTTTTATGCCAAAGTGGGGGGGGACCCGAAGCTAGCCCCTTTCCCCGTCCAAAGGGGACAAAAAAAACTAGTGCGCATAATAAACGATTTATTTTTGGACTAGATAAAGGGTGTTAGAAGAACAGTGCCCTTAGCTTGCCACTTACTTAACATTTGGCAGACCAAGCACACTTTTTTTCCTAATGGCAGTATAATATGTCCTGCCACTGTGCAGAAATTGCCTTGAGGGTTTTTGACTTCATCTCCATGCGATCTGCTGTTAATGTCTTGGAGCCAAGGACTACAGGAAACCTTGTCTTGAAGATTCCATCCCTCAATGGGACAAAGCTCTTTTGGCACCACAAGAAGGACATGGACAATATTGGGTATATTTACCCAGTGTATATTTACCAGGAATTACCAACAAATTACTTTTTTAGATCAGAAATATTTACAGTTGTCAGCAGGATGGGGTGTGTGGTTGCTTCATTAATTGTCATTCACAGTTGATTGGTCTCTTTCTCATTACAGAAGGATCTCTCATTTACCGCTTAGCTGCTATAACTATAAATAATGACGCTTCGTCATGTGAAGAGTCAGGGGCAGGCATGTACTTGCTGTCATGGACAGTCAAGGACAGGCATATACTCACTGTCATGGACAGTCAAGGACTGGTGTGCACTCATTCACATAAACAGTCAATAACACAAATATGCTTGTTCATACTTACACAGTTACTTTTCTCACCAAAGGAGTGGATTTTTTAAGTCTCAGTTGGTTTGGTGCTGGGTAGACTGTGTGGTGGAATCTAAGAAATTTTTTTTTTATTCTTCAACCTTAACCCTTAAGCTCCTTTCAGGGTGCCTGCTGTGGGGGATGCTACTAAGTTTTCATGGACACTGAACAGGCTATTTAGCATCCTGGAAATCTGGGTGATGTCACATCTTTAGAGGTTTTTTTTAATTTTTTTATTTACAACTTTCCACTTTGGACTACAATGTATTTGGTGGAGCACTTCGGTCCAGCATTGCATCTATTTCTTTAATAAAATGGTGAACAAGGACTGGTGCTTAAATAGTTTTTTTCTGCTTCTGTGTTTTTTTGTTTTTTTGGGTAATAGAGGCATCTGATAGATGCCTCTCTATTACTACCACTGGGGCTTGGAGTCAGCCAGTGGTGTTTTTTTTGTCACCGCAAGGCTGACACTATCCCCTTTGTCACTATTACTCCAGTACCCAATACACCACTAGAAGGCGTCAGGTTACCGAGAGAAGACAGACCATCTCAATGTGATGGTTCTATGGATGGTATTTTCAGGGTGGGAATTGGCCTATATCCATGGACCTTCTCATTCTGATAGTATCTTCTGCAGCTGTCGGTTTTACCTTGGTTGGTTATGAAAAACGGGGGGAGGTTCCTTTTTTTAATTATTCTTTTCAGATGTTTAATAAAGGATAAAAAGCAAAACAATGTTGGTTCCCCCCATTTGTAACCATCCAAGATAAAACCGACAGCTGCAGCCTGATATTATTAAGATGGGAAGGTCCATGAATATTAGTCCTTTCCCACCCTAAAAATACCAGCCTGCAGCTGCCCTAGAAACAGACCATCAAATTATATTAACCCACTTTGACGGTAACCTGGCTCTTTACAGTATCCCTGGTGTGTTGGGTGCTGGGATAATAGTGACAAAAACGCTGCTGGCTGACACAAAGTCACAGCAACAGTGATGAAGAGGCATCTGTCAGATACCTCCATTATTAAAACTGGAATTAAATGGTAAAAAAAGATGAAAACAACAGAAAAAACAATATTAAAAAAACACTCCCAAATACCAGCTATTTTACTAAAGAAATAGATGCAACTCTGGTCCAACGTAGTCCAATGAATCTGATAGTTTTAGTATTGAACTCCATCCCCTGCTGTCCCAAATGTCATGGTTGTTACTGATTATCTAGGGATGCAGGGACAGAGTACTGGCCACAGCCTCACCACAATCTCCGGAGGGTTGGTCCTCTGTCTCCTCCCAGAAAATTGTGCCTGTAAGCTGTATCTGTACCTCCTCTCTATCAGACCTTTCCCACCTACAAAGAATAGAAAGGTTTGTAATTTTTATCAGATACACACTTCAACTGTGAGAGACAATCTAAAAAAAAAAAATTAGAAAATCACATTGTATGATTTTCAAATAATAAATTAGAATTTTATTGCATGAAACAAGATTTTGATACAATAGAAAACAGAACATAACATTTGAGACAGAAACCTTTGTTTGCAATTAGAGGTCAGACATTTCCTGTAGTTCTTGACCATGTTTGCACACACTACAGCAGGGATTTTGGCCCACTCCTCCATACAGATTGTCACGGTCCATGTCGAGGTCCCCGTTCTGGGCTGCGGACATGGCTATGTTCCTGCTGCATTCCTGTTTCTGTCCCTGCCGTGTCCCTTCTTGCTGTGTACTCACCTGTCCTCGCTCCTGCCCGTGTTCCTGTCTATGTCTGCATGCGCTCCATAGGGTGTGCTCGATGGTCTGGATGTAATCGGACAATGTCCCAATTATTTTTTCAATGACCTATAATCTCCTGTGATTTAAGGAACTTCCTGCCTCTGTTCATTAATGTCCATCCGAGCTCTTGACCTCTGTGCTCATATTCCTGCTGTTACCTGTTGTTATGCCTGTCTGTTCCTGCATACGTTTAGCCCTGCCATTTGCCCTGCTGTTTCCCGTTGTCCTGTTTGCCTGTTACCTCTGTTCCTGATTCTGCTGTTATCTGCCGTCTTGTCTGCCTGATACCCGGGTTCCTGATTCTGCTGCTACCTGCCAGCATGCCAGTCAGCTAGTTGCCTAGGACCCAGCTTTCTGCCTAACATTTAAGCCCGTAGTGTCCTGGCTGCTTTTCCAGTTACCTATGTTCCTGTATCCATGTTTCTGCTGTATTCTGCCATTGTGCCAGTCCGTTCTCTGCCTCGGACTCTGTCATTTTCCAGTACCCGGTGCCCTTTGTCCTGCACTTCTTCTGTCACTACAAGTAGCCACATCAGGGGTAGCAAGCTGGGGGCTCCCTGCAGCTAAGCCTGTGTGGCCTTGCGACAGGCTCCAGTGAAGACCGGCGGCCCTTAGATTCTGCTCCCTGGCATGGTCTCCATAATACCTGGCGTTCGATGTGTCAGTTCCTTGTGACCCTGTTGAAACTTGACACAGATCTTCTTCAGATCATGTTTCAGGCTGTTGCTTGACTACATTGAGTTTCAGCTGGCTCCAAAAATGTTTGATTGGCTTCAGGTCTGGAGACCTTGAAATGCTTCTTATGGAACCGCTCCTTAGTTGCTCTGGCTGTGTGTTTTGGGTCATTGTCATGCTGAAAGATTTAGCCACGACCCATCTTAAATACTCTTACTGAGAGAAAATCTCGCAAAACATGGCCCAATCCATCCTCCCTTCAATACAGTGCAGTTGTCCTGTCCTCTGTGCAGAAAAGCACCCCCAGAGTATGATGTTTACCCCCCTTTGTTTCACGGTTGGGGCGGTGTTCTAGGGTTGCAACCTTCTTCTTCCTCCAAACACGGCAAGTGGAGTAGATGGCAAAAAGTTCTATATTGGTCTACTCTGACCACATGACCTTCTCACATGCCTCCTCTGGATAATCCAGATGATCATTTGCGAACTTTAAATGGACCTGGACCTGTGCTGGTGTGAGCAGCTGAATCTTGCATGTCCTGCTATCTTTTAATCCATGACGCCGTAGTGTGTTACTAAAAGTAATCTTTTCAGGCAATTGATCAAGTTCTCCCGTGCAGTTCTGGACTGACTCCTGACCTTTCTCAGAATCATCCTAATCCCATGAAGCGAGATCTTGCATTGAGCTCCAGACCGAGGACGATTGACGGTCATCTTGTGTTTCTTCCATTTTGTAATAATAATTACGCCAAAAGTTGTTGTCTTCTCACCAAGCTGCTTGCTTATTGTCCTGTAGCCCATCCCAGCCTTGTGTAGGTCTACAATTTTGTTCCTGGTGTCCTTACACAACTCTTTGGTCTTGGCTACAGTGGAGAGGTTCGAGTGTGATTGATTGAGTGTGTGGACCGGTGTCTTTTATACAGGCAACGAGTACAAAAAGGTGCATTTAATACAGGTAATGAATGCAGGGTAGGAGGGCTTCATAAAAAAAAACTAACAGTTCTGTGAGAGCCAGAATTCTTGCTGGTTGGTAGGTGACCAAATACTTATTTCATACAATAAAATGATAAAATATTTACAATTTGATTTTCTGGATTGTTTTAGATTCTGTCTTTCACATTTGAAATGTACCTATGATAAAAAAAATTATAGACCTCTCCATTCTTTGAAGGTGAGAAAACTTGGAATATTCCCTAGTATAGCAAATACTTATTTTCCCCCCTGTATGTCTGCAAAGCCTGTGTACAACTGGTATCTAACCCTATATAGTCAGTGAATGGTGGTAATCTATGTCTGCAGATCCTCTGTACAACTGGTATCATCCACCACATAGTCCCTGTATATCAGGAATATTGGTAGTAATTTGATGGTTTATATTCAGGAATAGTATTGTGCTATTATTCAATAACTATGTGATGGTGATATGTGGTCATGATGTTGCGGTCTTATTTGATCTTTTGTATAGTGCTATCATTGGCTTACAGCTATTTGTATGGATTTATGTATATACAATACATTACTTTATATAAATACATATTTATAGACCTCAGTAACGCAGCTGTTGTATTGATGCTAGTGCGGGAAGAGGGTGGGGCATGATTTCGTTAGGTGGGACTTGGTAAGAGGCATGTCCTGGTGTGAAGTTATGTGCTTGGGTGTGGTTCGAGGTGGGGCCTCATCGGTTCCTATTTGCAATCTCTAAAAGTTAGGCGGTACTTACAATGGATGCTGGCATTAACACTTCTACCACCCTCAAATAGGAGGAATGATGGCTTAAATCCCTTTATTAGCCTACATTACAGGAATGTGGGCATTAACCCTTTCACTATCCTTGGTCACCAAGGATGCTGGCATGTACACTTTCAAGACACAAGATTATCAGGGATATTTACATGAATCTTTTTACTGCCTGAACACAAAGTTTGCTTCATTATATGTTTTACCCATTGAGACCACTCAGCTAACAATGTATTACCTGCAAAACACCCAGGATCAGACATGACAGCCATGTCTTTAGAGGGAACTCTTTCAGTGCCCAGGTAGTATTTTTAATGTGCAGCAAATTATATGATCATAGCTTTGGTGGTAGTTTGATTAAATTTGTTTTAGTAGGTAGTACTTGGCTCACTAATGCTAAGAAATTTCACTATTAACTGTTACCAGGGTCCAGCAGTGGAGTTGATTCTTGAAGCCCCATTAGTGGAGTTGATTCTTGGGTCCCACATCAGTGGAGTTGATCCTTGGGGCCCACTAGTTGAGTTGATTCTTGGGGCCCACTTACAGCCACTGTACATGACTGCACATGCTTTTTGTACTCTGCCTCTCTTTCTCTGCCTTTCTCCCTGAGAAACAGCCCAGGTGTGCTATTCTCAGATGACAACCATGCCTAGGGGCCCACCGAGGTTTCCCCCACTCTCCTGTGGGCCAGTCCGACCTTAACTGTAATTTGTGTCAGTAGGTAGTACTTGGCTCAGGAATGCTAAGAAACTTATCCTGCCATAAGCACTTTTCAGTATTAACGGTTAAAACTACTGTACCAAGTGTTTGACTGGGGTGCTAGGAGCTCAGCAGTGGCGTTAATTCTTGTGACCTAACAGTGGACTCTGCCTCTTTTTCCCTGCCTTTCCCTTACAAACAGCCCAGGCATGCTATTCTCAGAGGCCCAACATGCTGGGGGGTTCCTCCCACATCACTTTGGGTCAGTCCGAGCTTAACCGTATTACAACTGCCATAAACAAAACCTATTAACCCGTAACTTTTTTTTATGTGATCATCAGAATATTCAGGTGGTAGGAAGATGGTGAAAAATAAGGCCATATTCACACGGCTTATTTTGTGACGGATTTCGTTCCGTATTTCGCGCCGTACTGTGCGAAATACGGCTGAAATCCGTCTGTCATTACGGTAATCAAACATAAACTTGCACAATGGCTCAGCTCCTGGTGTCGGTATCCCTGCTGCTTCTTAAACGCTGGCTTGCTCCCGCTCCAATACGTTCTCGGATCCTCCGTGGCTCAAGCGGTAATACAATCCAAACAAACGGACGATGGCAACGCCCAGCACAGGCAGTGCAAATCAACATCCGGGTCCGAGTAAACGTAGAGTGAGAAATCTTTATTTCATGGACACAATGGTACAGCAGTACAAAAACTAAAACCGGGTGAAACCCGAACTGACGCGTTTCAAGCTAGTAAGCTCTTGGTCACAGTAAAATAAAATGGAAAAAATTCCCAGTTAAAAACATGAGTTAGCCTATGAAAACCAAAGTGAGATTTACATAATTTCCTGTGGATCACTAAACTATTTAAAGAGACAACGCAAAGAATAAATGTATAGCGACATTAAATAAATTGAAAGCATCAATAGATGTAAAGTAGATCAGTTCTGTAATTAAAACCCTGTGAGGCTCTAGTGTCTGAATTCAATATCCAATAAGCTTCCCTTTGTCTAACTTTACGTGTCCAATTGCCCCCTCTATATGGCTTCTCAATCTGCCCAATGGCATAAAAGACATATCCGGAGCAGTCTCCATCACGATATTCTGAGAAATGTTTTGCTGCTCCTGACATGTGTATGTTTTTTTTTTGGATACTATATAGATGCCTCGCTATTGTTTTCAACTTTCTCGTGGTGCTACCAACATATTTTTTTATCACATATGGTGCATTCTATTACATATACAACATGATGGCTGTCACAATTAAGACATTTAAGTATGTTGTATTTCCGTTCCTTTTCTGTGTCACTAAATACTGAAATTTTCGCTGCTTTGTTACATAAGCTACAACGAGCGCCACCACAGGGAAAGAAGCCCTTAAGAGAAAGACAAGTGGTTTGAGGATTATCGGGAGTGAGAGCACTAGGAGAAATCATAGATTTCAAAGTCTCACTATGCCTAGGTATACACATTACCCCGTTCTCCAGAATTTCGGACAAAGTGGAGTCTTGACGTAGGATTAGTGATGAGCGATTGCGTCAACTATCGTCATCGGGTCGATAGTTGATATTGTCAATTATCATGCCGATATCCGATAGTCAATAATAGACTATCGCCGATGACCATTAAAGTCTATGGGAGAGAAACAACACCTTCATTCTTAACATCCACAACAGGAAACTGGATACGTGCTATATCTTAGGCAACACAATTAGGTGCATGACCCACAAATTAAAAAAAGTGCCAGAAGGCAGTATGATTTGAACCATCATTTTACTTGAACTGGACATTGACAGTCACTGTCCTGGAACGCAGCATGAGCCTTAAAACTGTCTGACCCACAGATTAAAAAGTGACGGAAAAAGGAGTCTTTCAACCACCATTTTTAGGATGGAATCCCACCACGTCTTTTTTTCTCTTTTTTTTTATTGTATTAAATGGGTTGTCTCACTACAGGGATTGCTAGCTATGTTAAAGATCTTGCAAAAAAAGTCATTTTGCAATATGTGTCCATTAACAGTATCCTACCTCTTCCTGTTTTTGACAGCACCATGCCCCATAAATTTCAAAACATCACCCTTGAGCCACTCTTGACAATTGTGAAGAACAAATATCTGTTAGAAACCACATTTTTTATAATAGGACCTGTAGTATAGCTGCATTTCACAGCAGCATGACCCAAAAAATTATAAAAATGACTTTTCAGCCACTGTTAAAAATTGTGAGGGAGAAATGCCACTTAGAAACCACATTTCTGTTGCAAAGGACCATGATTATAGCTGTATCTCACAGCAACATGCCCCCAAAACCATTGACAATGCGAAAAATTCTAAAGATAAAATGAGTAAATGGAATACGGTTTTTTCATGAAACCTTGTTGTCTTTTACAGTCTCCACACCACAAAACCTGCAAAATGAGCTTTTGGGAACTGAGAATAAAAATTGCATTAAGAAATGATCATTTAAAAATAAAAGTTTTCAAGAGGAGCATTTCTGTTTGAAGAGGAATGTGAAGTAGACCGGCAACTAATCGGTGACCTCGGCAATTGGGGCCACACCATAATCAGAGATCCACGCCTGATTCATCTTGATGAAAGTCAAAGATCAACATTATCTGTGGAAAGCCGGATGCGTTTGTCTGTAATGACTCCTCCAGCTGTGCTGAAGGTCCGCTCAGATATGACGCTGGCTGCTAGGCAGGACAACACCTCTATGGCGTGGCGAGCGAGCTCGGGCCATTCATCCATTTTGGATACCCAGAAGTCGATTGGGTCCAGAACACATCCAAAAACATCGGTGTTGAGACGCAGATAGTTGTGCACCATGATCTTAAGCCAGTCTCTGTGTGTTGTATGTGTGCCCTGCATTACATGTGTTGGTGAGGTGGTAAATAAAGATTGCCAGAGGTCACCCATTAGGCTTCTGCCACATTGCCTGCTGCTGCCGCTACGGCTACTTGGCACTCTACTGCTATCACGTTGCTGACGTTGTTCCACCGTGACATTTGAAGAACGTGAAGCAGACGCAAAAGATGTCTCCAGTTGATCAATCAGCACGGTCTCCAATTCCTGCATTTTACTCTCTATTTGGGTGGGTGGAAGGAAAGTGCTGAGTTTTGCTTTGCTTACTAGTCCATGTGTCGGTGGTCAGATGGACTTTGCCGGACACAGATGCAGACAATGCGCTTGAAATTTTAGATGATATGTGGCTGGGCAGGACAGGGACGGCTTTTCTGGAAAAGAAATGCCTGCTCGGCATCTGGTATTGGGGGCATGCAATGGCCATGACGTGGCGGAACCCATCTGTGTCCACCAGACGGAAAGGCAACATTTCCAAGGCCAAAAGCCTGGCAATGCCGACATTCAGGCTTTTGGCTTTGAGATGGTTTGTGTTAAAGTGTTTCTTCTGCTCCCAAACCTGGTAGACAGAAGGCTGGCTGCTAGACTTGCTGCTGTACAGCGTGTAGGTCGTCAAACTGACTAGACATCTTGGTGGTGGTTAAACACCTAAGATTCTTGCTTCTACTGATGCGTTTATGGCAAAGGCAGCATTTGACATCGCTGGGTGAATCAGAGGCTTGCTTGAAAACGGCCCAGGCTTGAGAGGTCCTGGACCTTTTCGACGGCGATAAGCGAGGAGCGGGGTTTCCTCTGATCATGGCTGGTGGAATAATCTCAGCAGACTTGTGCGACCGCCCTCTCCCTATTTTGAGGCGGGAGCCGTATTGACAATACCCCATCGTCTTACTCCTTGTCAAGTGATGAAGAGCTCGCAAGCAAATTCTGCAGAAAATACCAAGTTGTATCCGCTATGTCGTCATCATCATCATTATCACAGGTGACTTCCTTGTCCTGACATTCTGCATCCTGGAGCTGCGGGCTACAAGCAACAGGCACTGCAAGGCATTGCCGACCGCCCGGTATTTTTCTTCCGATTAACCGGCTTCCTTCTCCTCCTCTGATGGCATTAGCGATTGGGCGTCAAAGCAGAGAAAATCATCCTCTTTGGCCTCTTGATCTTTTAACATGCCTTCTGACCCCAACTGCATTTTGTCATCAAAGAGGTCTTCAGAAAATGCATTATCCCGTGGGGTACAGGGGGTTGACATTTTGTTTGCCTTGCTTCAGGGTTGGAGGGCTGAGAGGGTTGATGACGACATTTGTGGCCGTGACTTGGGAGGAGAGGGGGAAAGGGATGCGGGAGGCAGGTTGCATTTAACCCACTGAAGAACGGGACGGGCCCGACGTGTTCGTTAGTGGATTCCCAGGGCCCGCCCCAGCGATGACGGGCCCTGAGGGGTCCTGCAACCCAGATCCGTGGCTTGCGTGTTGTGGGGGCCCCAGCCTGGAAGGAGCCCCTTTTCCCCTTGTACCTCTCCCTTTCCATGCCCTTCACCCCTCTTTGCTCCTTAAACCCCTGCATTTTCCCCAAATGTTCAGAAAGAAAAAAATTTTTAAAAAGGTTTAGGGAAAGGGAGTTTTTGACAGTCTTTATTAAAAGGGGAAAAATCCCAGTTTATTTTAAAAACCCCTTAAAATTTTCCAAACAGCCAACTAGGATTGGGAAATTAAAAGGTTTCTAGCGAATCCTGTGAAATGGGGGTCGGGGGAAAAGAACTGAAAAGCCCAAAATAACAGTGTTTTTTTCCCTTCGGGGTCCCAGGGATTTACAAACTGCCCAGTAGGACTGGGGGGAAATGATATTTTTCAACAAAAAATATCCCAAGTGGGCCTATCTGGCCAAAACTGAGTTTTAACGAGCGCAATTAAAAAATTTTTCAGGAAAATTAAAGGATGAGAAATTTCGTTTTTTTTGGGAAGAAAAACGGGGAACAGTTGCTAAATAAAATTTTCATACAAAGTGGCTATTTTAAAAAAAAAGGGGCCCGCACAACGTGAAATACCGTTTTTTAAAAATTATACGGGTAAAACCCCCAAACGGTGGTTTTTGCACCAATTAAAAAACCCAACAGTAACTACAAAATTTTTGTATCCAAATTTAAGGAATGGTGGCTATTTGAAAAAAATGGGGTGAACCAAAGTGCAATTTAAAATATTTAAATGTTTTTACGGATAATAAAGGGGGGTTTTTGACCCAATTTTAAAAACAACAGCAGTTACCCCAAAATTTTTTTTACTCAAAATTTTTAAATTCTAGGGGGTCTTTGAACAAAAAAAGGGCCACACCAAAGTGAAAAAAAGCTATTAGATTTTTTTACGGATAATTTAAAAGGGGGGGGTTTTGGCAACTTGAAAAACACCTGCAATTTCTAGCAAATTTCTGTTCCCAATTTTAAAAATACAAAATGGGTTTTTGAAAAAAAAAAGCCTGTGGCCCCAAAATGAAAAAACACCTTAAAAAATTGTTTTTAGGATAATAAAAAGGGGGGTTTTGACCTATGAAATCACCCGAAATTTTCTAGCAAATTTCTGTATTAATCTAAGTTAAAAAAAGGGTCTTTGAACAAAAAAAGGCCCGCGCCCCAAAGTGAAAAACACCCCAATTTTAAAATTTTGTACGGATAATAAAGGTGGGGGTTTTTCACCCAGAAATTTAAAACCCGCCCTTTTTAGAAAATTTTCTGTAACCTAATATAAAATTTCAAGGTGGGGGCTTTTAACAAAATGCGGATGAAAAAAATTTAAAAGGGACTATTTAAACCCCAGGTGCGAGGTGTGTGGCAAAAACTTTGGTTTAAAAAAAAACCATTTCAATGCCCGGTTAAACCCGAGTCTGGGCCCGCACAGTTATACTCTCCTTTCAAAAGCCTGCTGCCCGTCGTCTTTTGTTCCCCCCTACCCCCCCCCCCTCCTCCCCCCCATGGCTGTACAGGTTTAATTTCTTCTTTAAAAAATCTCAGCCCAACTAAAAAAAGCTGAAAAATTTTTCTTAAACTACCCATGTTTAATGTTACAGCTAAAAAACATAGTTGGGCTGTTTTGAATAAAGAGAACTGTGTCTCTGAGCTGAGCTTTTTATTGGGAGAGATCTAGCCCCGTTCTTTTTAATGAGAGACATTTACACCTGGTGCTGAAAGGGAAACGCCTTTTTTTTGCAAAACGGGGGTTCTTTTGATTTTTCCAAAACCAATTACAACCCATACACTCACAGTAAAGAGTGCACACCCAGCTCACCCCTGCTCTATGCTCTAAGCTGATTTGCTGGCCGCCAAAATGACAGGAAGTGCCGAAAATGGCGCGATATTAATAGATTATGTGCAGATTCTCACCTAAATTATCGCGTGATCGGAAATTTCTGATCAACCTAAAAACCGTGCCGATTTCAACTTTGTCGATTATAATCGCTCATCCCTATGTAGGATATAAAGATTTTTATAGAAGAGAGACTTAATTTCTTTAAAGTTCTTACTATATTTGGTGGAGAGTACCAGCAAATTTACAGTTCTTTTGGATTTTTGGGTATCAGGATTTTGCTAGAGTAATTCTTGTTGCTTTTTAGTTTTTATTTTTTTCTTTGCTACCTCCAATATATTTTTATTGTAGCCCCTTTGTCTTAATCTGTGATCTACTGTCTTTTCTACCTTTTGAGAGTCTTCCTCACAGGTACATGTCTCTTAGCTCTGGAAGCAGTTCTCTTAGAAATGTATTTGGTAATAGTCTTTATTTACCTTTGCCTACATGTTTCAAGCTAATCAATGAACATGGAGAACCCTTTAAAGGTTTTTAAACAACTTTCTTCATTTTGAAGCACCAACGGCATTGCTAATTTGCTTTGCAGTGTTCTCCAGAAAATAGCATCTGTGGTTGTGCGATCAGCAGCAGGTGTCTCAGTCATAACTAACAACCTGCAGCAATGGGCAATTTCCCCTTGTCCTCCCATCATCATCCCAAATAAAAGCAAAGATTCCTCACAGGTCTGCCTTGAGATAATGATTGTCAAGAGATATGTTAGGTATGCCCTTACAGCATCCTGTGCATTTTACATGTAGAAGTGCAGATTCATTGGTATACAAAGGTATGCTGAATAATAACTACAAATCAAAAGCTATGATATATGTAGGGTTAAAAAGAGAAGTTTGAGATAATGAGATACCTCACACTTTTTGAGCCACACTCAACACCTCTCACCTAGCAAGCCAGTAAATGCTTCTGTACATTGATGAGGGGCAAACTCTCTGTAACAGCTGTAAGAAGATGTACAGAGCTGGCATGGCTTAAATCCCTTTTACATTGAAAGGCTCAGTGAGTCGGATGAGACTTGAGAAATGCTACATCCAATAGATGGTGCTGGAGAGTTCAGTTCTCTTCCCATAAACCTTTTAGAATATGGAAACAAAAGCATTTTTAGTAGCCATTTTTGCAAAATTGCATCATGTGAAGCTGCCGTAAAAGAAATAGTAAACTGGGACTTGTTCATGCTAATATTTGGTGACCACTCACTTCTTTTCACAATGTGAACTATGCTTAAATAAATATAATAAAAAGGAGTAAAGTATGCCAAACCATAAAAACATATAGTTCACAATGGCTCATCCAAAGAAAATAAGAAGTACATTAATTGTTTATGCTACATTTTGCATACAGATTGTTTTTTTTACACAAATCCTGTACGTTAGTTACGCCTAGTAGGCAGTGATCCATTTTGTTAATGATTCTTCATGTAGCACTTGTACTGTTGTAACTGAACACCAAGCTCTTTACGCTTTCACAGTGACCCTTGTAGTGTGAAAGCAGGTGCAAGTCAGAAGCAGCAAAACAAGGTATTTTGTCTGACAACTTGAGCAAACAAACTGCACTCAGCATGACAGAGGACTTGACAAGACAAAGGATATGACATGCGACCTTAGCTTCATTTACTACATGTATTTGTTGTTGCATTTATGTTTTGTCACTATTCTCTTTCGTAATCTGTAATACCTGCCAATGTCTGTTGGTGTAAGGTGCGCATGGGACGTTTGTATTTAAGATGTGTACTGTTGCACTGCATTAACTTTATTTTCTTTGCAGGTTATGAAAAACAGTGAAAAGTCAATCATCTTGTAATTTGTGTAGTTGCTGTGTTGGGTATTAGGCTAGGTCTACACTGCAGTGGACAAAAAACGACCTGAAAACAAATTACTAAAAACGTTCATGAAACTGAGTTTTCTGTCCACTGCCTGACAAAAGCAGCTGAAAAAACGTCCGTTTTTTGGCGCGTTTTTTGTTTTTTGGAGCGTTTTTGAAGCGTTTTTTGGAGCGTCTTGTTGCTTTTTAATGTATGCACAAATTAAACCCATTGGATGTAAACTACACCCTACTGGTGGAGTTAACATGTTAAGTAACCCCTTCCTTTAGATCACTGTAGCCATTTTGAGCACATTGTCCTTTGTGTGCTGCTGCGTGCTACTACATTATTACATTTTGCACTAGATTCTTGCACCAAAATCCACAAAAACCCACATGATTTTTCCCTACAGCAAGATAACTTTATTAGCAGCAGAATCTGTAAAGAAAATGATTTTAGCGGCAAAATCCCAACGCATTATTGGGGCCAAATTCCGTAAAAAAAATTTTTTTAGTGTCAGAAGCGCGTAACGTTATTACGCCAAAATCTGTAAAAAAAATTATTTTAGTCCCCCAAAAACATAAAAAAAGGGATCCTTGCCCCAAAAATCCGTAAAAAAAACGTATTTTTGGCGTCAGAGGCGAGATTAACATTATTACCCCGAAAAAATTTTTTAAAATAAATTATTTTGGCAAAAGAATAAACTTTTTTAAAAAAATTATTTTGCCCAAAATACGTAAAATTAAAAAAGCGTATTTTGCGTCAAAAGGCAGATAACTTATTGGCCAAAAATTTTAGAAAAGGATTTTACAAAAAAATCTGTAAAAAAAAAACCTGATTCTGATGCAAAATCTGTTAAAAAATTTATTTTTAGCGAAAAAAAATATGAATTGCGCAAAAATTCGTTAGGACCAAAGCATGATCATTTTTTTACAAAAAGTAAAAAAAAGGGGACACATCAGAATTTGTATGCAAATTTGATAAGATATAAGCTTTATTAACACCCAGTATAGGTGGGACTTGGGTCTCCTGGGAGGGTTTTCATTGAAAAATCGCGGCAAAAAAAGCCGCAAAAACGCGCCAAAAAATGCGCCAAAAGACGTCCGGCGCTTTCCATAGACTCCTGTAGTAAATTTTCTGCCCGGCTCTGCCGTTTTTTAGAGCATGTTGCAAAATACGACCAGTAAAAGAAACGAGCAGAAAAAAGCAGCGTAGCAGTGTAGACAGCAGGACGGTTTTACGTTAGAGTCTATGGGAGATTATTACAGTTGTTTTTCCAGCATTTTTAGAAAACAAAAAACGCTGAAAAAACTGACGTTTTTCTGTGCAGTGTAGACATAGCCTTACACTCCATCTTGTAATATGTTGCATGTTAGAGTGCTATAGGGCGCTGTGACGTTGGCTATGGTTCAGAGGTAAAACTAAAATGTGCGTAGACTTTTGCGTGGTGCTGCACAGTCCCTCAGGGGTGTAGGGTGGGGACTAGAGTTGCTTAACTCTGTCCCTGTTCAGTTCAACACCAGTTTGAATGAACTTGTGAAAAAATTTGGGTTCAAGACGTCCAGAACCTGAATTTTTAACGTGTTAAAGCATATATCCGTATGCAGAGTCTTACAAGAGGGAGTACACCTCTCACATTTTGTAAACATATTTTCTTTTCAAGGGACAACAATAAAAATATAACACTTTGATACAATGTAAATTAGTCATGATACAGCTTTTAAACAGTGTAAATTTGGTGTCCTCAAAATAACTTAAAACATACTTTTTAATGTTTAAACCAATGGCAACTAAAAGCGAGTACACCCCTAAGTGAAAATGGATAAATTGTGCCCAATTTGCCATTAAATACATGATTTTGCCATTAATCATGTGATTTTATGCACAGTATAGAAAATACATGTTCTGAGGGTTAAGTGACTCTTTAGGGTAGTAGAAGTATTTCCTATTCTATCATCCCTAACCGTAAACCTAGTTCTAAATGTGACTGTTACTATAACTATAACCTTAACCTTAAATTGGGGATAGGGTTAACTTACCAGTCCCTGCCACCTCTGGTTCAGGGGTAGTCACACTCTGACATCTCTTCTTATGTCACGTCTGATCCAACGTCACATTAGGGCACTATAAGGTGATGTTGGAAAGGAGTTGATGTCAGTGATGTCTTTCAAAGGGTACACTAATGTGATGTTGGACTGGAAGTGACATGTCAGAGTGGAGTGCTGAGGGACTGAACCTGAAAATCAAGAACTGCAGTTAAAAATCTCTAACCAACCTAGGCTTAGGGTTATGTTAGATTTTTTTGATTTTTGCCAACAATTTACTTGGGCCAAACCAAACTGAAGCACTCAGATTCATGTTAAATCTGCCTTCTGTTTCTATATATTACATTGGCTTCAGCACTTATGCTTAAAGGGGTTTTATAATTTCATTAAATGGTCTTCAGAATAAGGGGACAGTGAAAACAAGCAACTTTGCAATTGGATGTCATTAGCAATGCTGTCTTGTATTCACAGTATTCCTTATCTTGTGTTTTTGTTTACACTGATATCCAGTCCTGGTCGAATCCCTCCGGATCCCTCCTCCTTGCATTTCACTAGCCGAGAGCTCATTTACATTCTGAACAGCCCCCGGTCGAATTCACGGAGCTGTGTCTCTCACTCAGAGTAAGGGACCGTCACATTTTCACTTTATACAGGCAGAAGAAACAGAATTACACTGAAGGGCTTACACAATCAGGAAATAGCACAATTTGTGTCGATCCCTGCCATGACTCAGGAGTTAGGGGCCGTAGCATTTTTTCTCTCCCACACACCAGCAGAAAAACAGACTGCAACAGATTCTACAATGAAAAAACATAACAGTTTTTTCCCGGTGCCTAACTCTCCTGCATAGAAGCGAGATCTGTGCCGTTCATAGAAAGCTGTACACATCTCCGTGTGAGAGGAAAGAGTTCAGTTTCTCAGTTAGATTGAATGCAGCCTGGGGTTTATGTAAAACAGCTCTTACAAAATAAGACTGCAGGGAAGACACAGTGACATGTGGACCCCAGAAGGGGGAAGGGGGGAGTCTCGGAAGCCAGCATGCACAGTGAAGGGGGGGATGATGTCACCCAGCTGGGAGGGGAAGAGACGCCCCTGCATTTCCAGAGTTGAGAAACTGAGAGCAGTGTGAATCAGCCTAACTAAGGAAGCGATACATCCCCTTTAAAATGGCGAACTTGTAATTGTGTTGTTTATTTTAGAAATTTATTTTAGAAGAATTTACACCAAATATTAATTACACTAATTTCCTTTAAATTAAATACGTGCAACCTAAAACGAGACTGTGTTCAATTTCAGAGTTACAGATTTCTTTCTTAATATTAGGTAAACCTGATGTGTATTTATACATGGTGTCAATGTTTTTCATCTATTATGTCGGAAGTCGTCCAATTTGGGGTAGAGAAGGATGGGATGCCAAGAGCACCTAAAAAGCTGGCAGGTCTGATGGATTATGTGGCATTCATAGTTCGTCCATGCCTATTGAATGACAGCACAACTTATTCCTGCCTTTCTTCTAAGGGTACGAATAAGGAGGACATGCTTTGGGCCTGAAACGTGTTAGAAGTGCCTGTTCCGTTGTCTTTTTATTCCTCTCCTAATAAACATGGATTATACTAATTTTCAAGATCAGTTGGACATTTCTCCTTTGCATTGTGATTCCATGTAGCCTGCGTGTTGTTGACTTCATCTGCTATCGGTGAGCAGGTTTTCTACTTTTTTTCATTCCTTCTAAGGGTATGTTCACACGGTGTAATTTCGGTACGCATTTCGCCGCATATTTGTGTGCTAATACGAGCGAGATAAGTGCCGAAATTATGGTGATCCATAGCTCTCATAGAGAATTATGGATTATGCCTCCTCTCCCCGCCCGTACAATATGATCGTAATGTACATGCGGGGAGATAAGTGACATGCATATCTATGGGGCTGAGGGACTGACGGCCCCCCTGCGCCTCGGGAGTATGCTCTAATCAGCGCGAGCTCCCGAGACACACAATGTATTGCGGCGCGTACAGTACGCGCCACAATACATCGTGTGAACACAGCCTAAGAGCCAATAATCTGTTTATTTTTTTATGATATAGCTATATGAGGACCTGTTTTTTTTAAGGAAGAGATTTTTTTTTTTAAATGTACCATTCAACCTCTTCCCAGAATTTTACACATTGTACATTGTAGTATTAGCAAGGATGTATACAATGGGTGCTACATTCAGTGCCCAGGATTAGAGATGACTAAACTACCATAATGCCATGACTGATGTGAAGAGACTATCTACACAGTTATTATGGAGAGTGACCCTCTTTATTGCCCAAAGTCAGGGTGTTATACTAGAGTGGTAATTAACAAAACACTAAGGACCAGAGAGTGTATAGTTCAAAAGTACAAATATAGCTTTATTAACAACATACATAAAAAGAATTATCATTAAAATAGGCATATCAAGGGATCCAGATAGTAGCAGGCATATACTGTTTCATACTATACATAATATAACCAGGTCTAAATTCATATGGGATGCTCCAAATACAATAAATAAACGATCTCCAGTGTAACTAAGTAGTCAAAGTTGTCCAGGTTAATATAAATGTTACTGGAGTATAAACCAACCTAAGTTAGATTACCACTCGTAAACATGGAAGTATTCCTCACGAGTAAAGGGAGATCCCGGTATAGAGAAACAGAAGCCCGCGCCCCAACGCGCGTTTCGCGTTTTGCTTCCTCAGGGGGTAATGTATCCAGGTATCCACACTGCTTAAATATCCCTCGCTCAATAGGTGACAGCTGCGGCGCAAGTACGGCGCATGCACCGCGTTCGGAAGGAGACGGCTAACCGTGCCCCACTTCCGGCCGTCACATGCAAGTGCGCATGCGCGGATGAAAACAACATCCGGACATGTGTACCGCATGTATAGACGCCGGAGTGAAAGCCGGTGCCCGAATCCCCACACGGGGCATGCGCACAATGCGCCTGGAGTCTCTTAAATACATAGCTAACACTCTCATTCATCCAAGGTAAGTAAGGCGTGACAGTAGGCGCACAACAGAAAGAGTAAGCCAAAAGAGGCCAATCAAATCTTCCATGCCAATAAAGCCTTATTATATGTACCCACTGTCATCGCCACAAATCTTAGATGGAGTAACAACAACCAATATATCCAAAACACATCATAGATTACTCCAATTATATATAAAGAAATGCCAGTATAAAGGGTCAAAACATTAAGATACCACAGTATTATAGATTACACCAAAACCAATACATCCATCGTACGATCTTATATCTAGTGTTATACAGATTTATAAGGTGCAAAAGAATCATAATCCGGCATTGCTGATGTATGTCAGAAGATTCATATCCGATCGACAGGGACAGATGAAATGGAATGTTACCTGGAGATAAACGCACAAAAGATGTGGATTAAAAACAACAAGATAAAAACCAAAAGATGATGCAAAAACAGGGAGAAACAAAAACAAAACCAAAAAGCATGGCGTACAGGGACATATATATCCCACAAAATTCTATCTACACAAATAATACATGAGGAAAAAATATATCAGAAGAAACCAAATCCAATGCGTTCACAAAAAAGACGCAAAACTTAATTTTTCGTTAAGTCCATCGGGTGCCATAGAATTTAGGGATGTAATCCACCTGGTTTCCTTTTGCTCCAAGCAGCGCATTGCGTTGCCGCCCCTAATCCCTAGATGGACCACATCAATGCCACAAACTTTTAATCCTTTAGGATCACAGTTGTGGTATTTTAGGAAATGCCTAGGAAGGGTTTTAAGTTGCTCACTATCCTCAGCTCCTTTAGCGGCCACTATATCTCGCACATGTTCTCGTATCCGGGTTTTCAGCTCACGCGTAGTCACGCCTACATAGGTTTTAGAACATGGGCAATGAGCCAAGTATATCACATTTCTTGTACCGCAGATAATATAGTGACGGATCTGAAACGTGCGGCTTTTGTCCATAGTGGAGAATACGTTGGTCCTAATCATGTTAGGGCATGCAACGCATCTACCACATGGAAAAAAGCCCTGTATAGGACCGTGTGAGCTGAACGGATTTTGTTTTTGAGGGACATAGTGGCTTTGTACCAGAAGATCATGAAGGTTCGGCGATCTCCTGGCTGTCATAAGTGGAAAATTAGGGGTAACGCCTGCCAAAACCGGATCCGTTTGTAATATGGCCCAATGTTTACCAAGGATCTTGCGTAGTTCGGACCATTGCTGGTTATATGTGGTTATAAAACGAACGTTGTTATCATTAGGTTTCTTTTTCGGTTGTAACTATTGGTCACGGGGAGTTCGTTTAGCACGATGATATGCCTTTTTCAAGGACCTTTTACTATACCCCCTATCCAGGAATCGATCACTGAGATCCGATGCCTGGAGTTCAAATCGAGCATCAGAAGAACAGATTCTACGAACACGCATAAACTGTCCTACCGGGATGGCTCTAACAGTAGAGTGGTTATGAAATGATGAGGCATGCAACAGTGAATTCACCACAGTCTCTTTCCGATATACATCGGTCTGTAGCATCCTATTCCTGTCAACTTCAATAAGGATGTCCAAGAATTCCACCCTATGTACATCTGCTTTGAAGGTCAATTTAATATTACAGTCATTGGAATTCAATTTATCCATGAATGTAATTAACTGGGCAATGTTCCTCTCCAAAAGAACAGAATGTCATCTATATACCTTAACCAACACAAAATTTGATCCGCCTCCAGGAAAACCTCATCATGAAAAATACATTTCTCCCAATAACCAAGGAATAGATTTGCATACGCCGGAGCGCATGCCGCTCCCATCGCGGTTCCTTGGCATTGGTTGTAAAAGGTATCCTTGAAAACGAAAAGATTGTGTGTTAAGATAAACTGCAACAGTTCAAGGATTAATTTGCATAAGTCTCCATCCAAACCACTCAATCTCAGAAAAAATTCTACTGCCTCAAGTCCATCCCGGTGCCTGATGCTAGTATACAGGGACTCAACGTCCGCTGTTACCAGCAATTCTCCTGGTTCTACATTGATCCCGTCAATCCGCCTCGGGACGTCCGTAGTGTCTCGCACGTATGATGGCAATAATTCCACTAAAGGTTTCAAATAATGGTCAATAAATTAACAGGCAGGATCACATAGTCCTCCAATACCTGACACTATTGGACGCCCGGGCGGATTGACGGGATCCTTGTGAACCTTCGGGAGCAGATATAGAGTTGGTATTCTCGGAAACTTTACCAAAAGATTATCACAGATTTTTTTTAGGGATAATCCCCAGTTGAGAAGCCCTATCCACGATCTCATATAATTCACCAGAGAAACTCTGAATCGGATTATATGATAACTTTTTATAAGTTTGTTTATCCTTTAATTGGCGTGCTGCTTCTCTTTCATATTTCTCGATAGGCCAAACCATTATGTTTCCCCCTTTGTCCACTGGTTTAAAGACCACATCAGTCATGGCCTGCAGCTCTCTCAGAGCAGCTCTCTGTTGTCTCGTAAGATTATCATTCCCCCAATGTTTAGGGAGTTTTTTTTTATGTCATTACTCACTAGTCTTACAAAGATTTCAATCTGTGGGCACAAGGACAAAGGGGGAAACACAGATGACTTGGGAAAGAGATTTGGTGAAAAAGTACCTGGTATGGTATCACTCTGTTCAGATAGTAACTCCTCCAAGACAGCCACTGCATTCCTTTCCTCCTCAGTCGGAAAAAGCCTAGTCGTTTCTTTATTAGCATGCAGTCTTTTTAAGACCAACTTCTGTGCGAATAAATGAAGGTCCTTTAAGACTGTAAAAAAATTTAGTTGGTTAGTCGGAGAGAATGTTAAGCCTAGACCCAACACCTCAAGCTGCATTTCAGAAAAAATATGTGAAGACAGGTTAATCATCTTCAGCTTGTTTTTCTTGGCATTTTTCACTTCCTGAGGGGGAGGTATCGTGTAGTATCTCGGAGGATTCCTATCACGTTTAGGATAATTGGAGTTTTCACCCTGCATTGCATTCTGATTATGTTGGACACGTTTATGTTCCTCACAAGAGACAGTGGAGGACACTGATCCAGATCGAGACCTAGAACGGGATCTTTCCCTATTCTGTCTCCATCTGTACATCCGTCCATGATGTAAATCATTGGCATCCCTTTGAAGGACTGAGGAGGAAAGGAATGCAGTGGCTGTCTTGGAGGAGTTACTATCTGAACAGAGTGATACCATACCAGGTACTTTTTCACCAAATCTCTTTCCCAAGTCATCTGTGTTTCCCTCTTTGTCCTTGTGCCCACAGATTGAAATCTGTGTAAGACTAGTGAGTAATGACATAAAAAAAACTCCCTATACATTGGGGGAATGATAATCTTACGAGACAACAGAGAGCTGCTCTGAGAGAGCTGCAGGCCATGACTGATGTGGTCTTTAAACCAGCGGACAAAGGGGGAAATATAGTGGTTTGGCCTATCGAGAAATATGAAAGAGAAGCAGCACGCCAATTAAAGGATAAACAAACTTATAAAAAGTTATCATATAATCCGATTCAGAGTTTCTCTGGTGAATTATATGAGATCGTGGATAGGGCTTCTCAACTGGGGATTATCCCTAAAAAAATCTGTGATAATCCTTTGGTAAAGTTTCCGAGAATACCAACTCTATATCTGCTCCCGAAGGTTCACAAGGATCCCGTCAATCTGCCCGGGCATCCAATAGTGTCAGGTATTGGAGGACTATGTGATCCTGCCTGTAAATTTATTGACCATTATTTGAAACCCTTAGTTGAATTATTGCCATCATACGTGCGAGACACTACGGACGTCCTGAGGCGGATGGACGGGATCAATGTAGAACCAGGAGTACTGCTGGTAACAGCGGACGTTGAGTCCCTGTATACTAGCATCAGGCACCGGGATGGACTTGAGGCAGTAGAATTTTTTCTGAGATTGAGTGGTCTGGATGGAGACTTATGTAAATTAATCCTTGAACTGTTGCAGTTTATCTTAACACACAATCTTTTCGTTTTCAAGGATACCTTTTACAACCAATGCCAAGGAATCGCGATGGGAGCGGCATGCGCTCCGGCGTATGCAAATCTATTCCTTGGTTATTGGGAGAAATGTATTTTTCATGATGAGGTTTTCCTGGAGGCGGATCAAATTTTGTGTTGGTTAAGGTATATAGATGACATTCTGTTCTTTTGGAGAGGAACATTGCCCCAGTTAATTACATTCATGGATAAATTGAATTCCAATGACTGTAATATTAAATTGACCTTCAAAGCAGATGTACATAGGGTGGAATTGTTGGACATCCTTATTAAAGTTGACAGGAATAGGATGCTACAGACCGATGTATATCGGAAAGAGACTGCGGTGAATTCACTGTTGCATGCCTCATCATTTCATAACCACTCTACTGTTAGAGCCATCCCGGTAGGACAGTTTCTGCGTGTTCGTAGAATCTGTTCTTCTGATGCTCGATTTGAACTCCAGGCATCGGATCTACATGATCGATTCCTGGATAGGGGATATAGTAAAAGATCCTTGAAAAAGGCATATTATCGTGCTAAATGAACTCCCCGTGACCAATTGTTACAACCGAAAAAGAAACCCAACGATAACAACGTTCGTTTTATAACCACATATAACCAGCAATGGTCCGAACTACGCGAGATCCTTGGTAAACATTGGGCCATATTACAAACGGATCCGGTTTTGGCAGGCGTTACCCCTAATTTTCCACTTATGACAGCCAGGAGATCGCCGAACCTTCGTGATCTTCTGGTACAAAGCCACTATGTCCCTCAAAAACAAAATCCGTTCAGCTCACGCGGTCCTACACAGGGCTTTTTTCCGTGTGGTAGATGCGTTGCATGCCCTAACATGATTAGGACCAACGTATTCTCCACTATGGACAAAAGCCGCACGTTTCAGATCAGTCACTATATTACCTGCGGTACAAGAAACGTGATATATTTGGCTCATTGCCCATGTTCTAAAGCCTATGTAGGCGTGACTACGCGTGAGCTGAAAACCCGGATACGAGAACATGTGCGAGATATAGTGGCCGATAAAGGAGCTGAGGATAGTGAGCAACTCAAAACCCTTCCTAGGCATTTCCTAAAATACCACAACTGCGATCCTAAAGGACTAAAAGTTTGTGGCATTGATGTGGTCCATCTAGGGATTAGGGGCGGTAATGCAATGCGTTGCTTGGAGCAAAAGGAAACCAGGTGGATTACATCCCTAAATTCTATGGCACCCGATGGACTTAATGAAAAATTAAGTTTTGCGTCATTTTTGTGAACGCATTGGATTTGGCTTCTGATATATTTTTTCCTCATGTTTTATTTTTGTAGTTAGAATTTTGTGGGATATATATGTCCCTGTACGCCATGCTTTTTGGTTTTGTTTTTGTTTCTCCCTGTTTTTGCATCATCTTTTGGTTTTTATCTTGTTGTTTTTAATCCACATCTTTTGTGCGTTTATCTCCAGGTAACATTCCATTTCATCTGTCCCTGTCGATCGGATATGAATCTTCTGACATACATCAGCAATGCCGGATTATGATTCTTTTGCACCTTATAAATCTGTATAACATTAGATATAAGATCGTACGTTGGATGTATTGGTTTTGGTGTAATCTATAATACTGTGGTATCTTAATGTTTTGACCCTTTATACTGGCATTTCTATATATATAATTGGGGTAATCTATGATGTGTTTTGTATATATTGGTTGTTGTTACTCCATCTAAGATTCGTGGCGATGACAGGGCGTACATATAATAAGGCTTTATTGGCATGGAAGATTTGATTGGCCTCTTTTGGCTTACTCTTTCTGTTGTGCGCCTACTGTCACGCCTTACTTACCTTGGATGAATGAGAGTGTTAGCTATGTATTTAAGAGACTCCAGGCGCATTGTGCGCATGCCCCGTGTGGGGATTCGGGCACCGGCTTTCACTCCGGCGTCTATACATGCGGTACGCATGTCCGGATGTTGTTTTCATCTGCGCATGCGCACTTGCATGTGACGGCCGGAAGTGGGGCACGGCTAGCCGTCTCCTTCCGAACGAGGCGCATGCGCCGCAGCTGTCACCTATTGAGCGAGGGATATTTAAGCAGTGTGGATACCTGGATACATTACCCCCTGAGGAAGCAAAACGCGAAACGTGCGTTGGGGCGCGGGCTTCTGTTTCTCTATACCGGGATCTCCCTTTACTCATGAGGTATACTTCCATGTTTATGAGTGGTAATCTAACTTAGGTTGGTTTATACTCCAGTAACATTTATATTAACCTGGACAACTTTGACTACTTAGTTACACTGTATATCGTATATTTATTGTATTTGGAGCATCCCATATGAATTTAGACCTGGTTATATTATGTATAGTATGAAACAGTATATGCATGCCACTATCTGGATCCCTTGATATGCCTATTTTAATGATGATTCTTTTTATGTATGTTGTTAATAAAGCTATATTTGTACTTTTGAACTATACACTCTCTGGTCCTTAGTGTTTTGTTATCCTATGTATATGGAGAGGAGTTCTATTTTGAGAGGTGTGTGTCACCTAAGGAAACGCTATTTATTAATGATAGCTGGACTTATCTGTTTATATAGAGTGGTAATTAGTACTGCCGAATAGTGTACAAGTGATCAAGTCCATGAGTGATCAAGTGCCATGGGGGGATTAAAAATATCAGTGAAAAACTTATTTTAAAACTTTCAAATGTTAAAAAGCGTAAAAAACTTACAAGTTCAAAACACCCCTCCCCTATTTACATTTTACATCTAAAAATAATGATAAAAAAAATATTAGTATCTCTGCATCCTTAAAGGTTTTTTGCCACCACAAATGTTGATGGTATATCAATATGATTTTACCTTTACCACCTATGGGACCTGTGTCTATCTCCAGAACCGCCATTGAAACTCTCTGTTCTGAAAGGAGAAATAGTAGCACTTGCTGCCCACTTTCTATGAATGAACGGAAAGTGATCACTCAAGCACGCCACCTCTCCATTCTGAACTGGGAGTTTCAGGGACCATTCTGGAGATAGGTGAGGGTCTCAGTGGTACCTGTCGATATGACATCAATGTTAGTGATGGCAAAAACCTGTAATTTTTGTCTAATAAAAGATAATCTTATTTATCCCACACTGTGAATGGAATTAAACAATATATGCCCAGCACCAAAATTGTGTTTTTTTTTTTGGTTGCTTCACTTCCCAGATTGCATTAAATAGTGATAAAAAGTAGTATATACCCAAAAATGTCACCTGTAACAACTACAGCCTGCTTAAAAACAAGCCCTTACCTTACTTAGATCTGTAGATGAAAATATCCAAAAATTATTGGTCTCAAAACATAGTGATACAAAGCTCTTATTTATTTATTTTTTTATAAAAGTACATTTTTTAAAGTAATAAAACATAACAAAAACTGTATGAATTTGGTATTGAAGGAATTATAATGACCCGCAGAATTAAAGGGGTTGTCCCACGAAAAACATTTGAGTACAGTGCTCAGCTATATCTTCACACAGTGTATTTGTTGGGCGGCCTACCTTGGGGCTGTAATTGCGCTGCAATGCGCCTGAAATACGCCTTGCAAATACAGTTAAATCATAGCACTCATTGAGTGCACAGAATGCGCCCGTAAAAAGAAGTGACATGTTACTTCTTTGTAGCGCTTATGCGCAGGGGAAAGTGGAACTTAATCTGAGCCAAGCCAGAGCGCTGTTGAATGTACGCGCTGGCCAGCACGTACTTTGAACAGCAGGCTAATTGCAGCGTGCACAGGTATACACTGCTATACCCCGTGTGGAAAAGGCCATAGACTTTGTATGGAGCAGCTTTGTGTCTTTCTTGCTGCATGATCGCAGTGAGGAAAGACAGGGAGGCAAGAACCCCATTTTAGTGTGTCGTTGTGATCCGATATTTATCACCCATCCTATGGATAGGTGATAAATGTCTTTTGTTGCACAACCCCTTTAAGTTATCGTATCATGTTCATTTATTGTATATTTTTACTTTGCAACAGTAGATCAGTATATAGCATGTGAATATATGGTCCATGTTTCTTTTTATAATATAATTTTGGTATATTTATAGACCTAGGGCAAAATATATGAACGGCGCTATGCCAGTTTTCTGTGGTACTTTGAGCCAAAAAGAATGTATGAACAGGTGCACTCCAAACTTTGGCACGATAAATGCTTTTGTAATGCACCAAAGACACTTTTTAATGCGCCAAAGATTTGGGGCGTTCTTGGGGCATCGCATCACATTGAAAGAGGTAGGCACATTTAGGAATTTTTTACACCAAATCTAGGTGCAAAACAGTTAGAACAGCCAGCACAGGGTAAAGGTGGTGCCTGAGCCAGACTTGTCGTATTGGCACTAGACTGCGTCTATATGTATGACCTGCAGAAGAACAGGTTCATACATTCTAGCACATTCTATACTACCTTAAAGTTATTTCGAAATGGCCTGTCAGCGCCAACATTCATACATGTCGCCCCTAGTTACTCTTCTTTTTTTCTGTTTGCCTTGGTGCCAGCAATTCTCCCATCTTCCCAGCTGTTTTTAATTAGCAGGAGACTACAAGACTGCATGAGGATTATTACCTATTTGCTCAAAGTCTTTAGCTGCACTCATGGAGAGGTGAGCTTTGCAATCCTACCTTTATTGCTGTTGGTGCTGTGTGGCTTCCATTGATGCAGTAATGCTTTGCCTGTGAGGTGGTGTGATCCAGAAATAAGCTAAGCCTAGCAGCAGGGATGCTGCTGGGTGGGTCCCCCTTCGAACTGATGTTGTAGGGACACTGGTTGCCACAAAATGCTAAGCCTGCTACTATAGGGATCGACTTAAAAAAGGTCACCGTCAAGTGACAAGTGGGCTTAAAGAGTCTGATCAAAATGTGTACTAAAAACCGCATGATCATTTTTGTATATTCTTGCTCACCAGCAGTTGACTACTGTTTAGCATGTTGTGTGGCCCATGTTTTTTTACTACAATTTTGGTATTAGTTCACTATGAAACAGTGAACTTCATAAAAATAAAATAAAAAAATGTGCACCAATGAATTTTATTTTCAGTTCTGCCCCACAAACATTCTTTGTTTTTGGTTATAAATTTTCTGGTCCATTGAAAAATACAACTAGTCTTGCAAAAGTCATATTGTGGGTTCTGTTTTCACGGCATTCATGGTGCAGAATCTAAAGCTTAATCTGTGGTTCAGTACATTTATAGCAATACCAAATTTCAATATTGTTATGTCTCACAACCTATAATATATGTGTATTTTTATTACTTTTGCATCTGAGACCCAATACTTTTTAATTATACCATATGTGTAAGGGCTTGATTTTTTTCTGGTGCCAATCTGGGGTTCATACAACTTTTAAAATACTTTATTATTTTTAATTTTTTGAGGAAAGCCCTAAGGTAACCAAGAAGCAACAATTCTAGCATATTTTTACTTTTACATTTAACGAATGTTTAATAAATAAACTTGATGTTTTAAACCCCTTCCTGCTGCAATACATTTTATTTACATTGCTTTCATTTTTTCCTCCCTGTCTCCCAAGAACCATAAGTTTCTTACTTTTCCATCTAAACGGATGTACAGTATAAGGGCTTGTTTTTGGTGGGACAAGTCATACTTTTGAATGGTCCTATTGACCATGCAAATAATATTGTGGGAAACTAAAACTAAAATTGTTTGTGGGGTGTAAAAAAGATGCATTTGCACAATTGTTGTGGGGAATTTGTTTTTATGGAATTCATTATTCAGTATAAATAACATGCTGTCTGTATTCTGCAGAACAGTATGATTCCGGTGACACCAAATTTTCTGCAACCCTGCAGTGCTGCTTTTTTTGCAGACTGAAGAATAGTTTTTTTGGTAATATTTTGGGATACTTGCAACTTAATTACTTTTTTTCACATTTTTTAGGAATACGAAAAAAAGCAATTTTGGCATAGAGTTTTTTTTTTCCTTGGTGTTCACCATAGAGGATAAATAATGTTATATTTTAGTAAATCAGACTTTTATGGATTTGGTGATGCCAAATATGTTTAACTTTTTATTATCATAATGGGGTGTTTTAAACTTTTCATTCCCCTGTTGTACACAACCACAAGCGGAAGTGTAAAGTAGTAAAGAGAGTAGTACAGGGGGGCCATTTATATGGTACACCTAAATAAAATGGGAATGGTTGGTGATATCAACTTCCTGTTTGTGGCACATTAGTATCTGGGTGGGGAAACTTTTCAAAATGGGTGTTGAACATGGCAGCCATTTTGAAGTCGGCCATTTTGGATCCAACTTTATTTTTTCCAATGGGAAGATGGCCATGTAGCACATCAAACTTATTGAAAAACAATGGTGTGCTTGGTTTTAATGTAATTTTATTCTTTAATGAGTTATTTACAAGTTTCTCTTTGTTTACAGCCATTGACCTGTTACAGAAGTTGACAAGTGAGTAACGGATAGAAATTGTGTTGCTGTCTGGTGAACGCAGTACCCGGGTCATTGCAGCAGATTTCAATGACCTATGAGACCACCCATCTCCCATGCTACAGTAAGGAAACTGCTTGCCAAATTTTGTGAAACAGGTTCAGTGTTGGATTTGCCAAAATGTGGGCACAAGAAAACTGTCACAAATGAAGAAGCATCAGTGGCTGTCCTAGCTTCATTCAGCAAGAGCCCACCGCGTAGCACTCGTCGCATATCACTGGAGAGTGGCATCAGTTGAACATTCCTTCGGCGGATATTAGCTACTCACAAATAGCACCCTTACAAAATCCAGCTGCTGCAGCATCTCAATGAGGATGACCCAGATCCACGCACAGACTTTGCAGAGTGGGCAAAACAAAAATTGGAATGGTACCATCAGTTTACACAGAACATTACGTTCAGTGATGAAGCAAACTTTTTAGTGAATGGTGAAGTTAACAACAAAACCACTGCTATTGGTCTGACACTAACTCACAGTGGATAGATCCCTCCAAGACTGTTGGGACACAAACATTGATGGTATGGTGTGGTATATGGGGTACAAAGATCATGGGGTGATTCTTCATCAATGGAAACCTCAATGCCACTGGATATCTGAAATTGGTACATGATGATGTGTTGCCCTCTTTATGCACTGAAGATGGTACGTTCCCTGAGTTCTTCCAGTGAGATGGTACACCACCACATTATGGATTTCAAGTCCGAGCATTACTACATGAACAGTTTCCTGGAAACTGGATTGGTCATCGTGGTACACATAACAATAACAGCAGCACACAAAAATATAATACGTTGAAAAAAACTTTCTGCTTAAAAAAACACGAAAGTTTTATGAGGTTCTTAGTTCACACTTTTGCGCAAAATTGCTTAAGCCCACCTTCGACTTCAAAGAGACCTCAAATGCAGGTGGGTCCTACACTACGTTGCACTAACGCTATATTTTTCTGTGGTCCATCCAGACCTACCTTTTAGAATGTGAAGGCACCAGCTACTAAATACACTGCACTGATTAAAAAGTCTGTGTAGATGGGTGGAGTGCTAAAAACCAAGATGGAGGCAGACCGTCCCCCCTATATACAATCCAAAAACAATATTTGGTTCAGCACCTCCAAAAAACTTTAAATGTGGGTGCATGCTGTGATGGCTGTAATCTATATACACATAACAATAACTGCAGCACACAAAAATAGAATACGTTGAAAAAAACTTTCTGCTTAAAAAAACACGAAAGTTTTATGAGGTTCTTAGTTCACACTTTTGCGTTTTTGGATTGGTCATCGTGGGCCAGTTGAATGGCCACCAAAGTCTCCTGATCTGACCCCACTTAGACTTTTATCTTTGGGGTCATCTGAAGGCAATTGTCTATGCTGTGAAGATACAAGATGTGCAGCATCTGAAACAACGGATACTGGAAGCCTGTGCTGGCATTTCTTCTGCGGTGTTGCTATCAGTGTGTCAAGAGTGGGAGAAGAGGGTTGCATTGACAATCCAACACAATGGGCAGCACTTTGAACACATTGTATAAACTTGTTAATAACTCATGAAAGAATAAAGTTACGTTAAAACCAAGCACACCATTGTTTTCCTTGTGAAATTCTCAATAAGTGTTGTGTTACATGACCCTCTTTCCATTGGAAAAAATAAAGTTGGATCCAAAATGGCCGACTTCAAAATGGCCACCGTGGTCAACACCCATCTTGAAAAGTATTCCCCCTCCCATGTACTAATGTGCCACAAACAGGAAGTTGATATCACCAACCATTCCCATTTTATTTAGGTGTATCCATATAAATGGCCCACCTTGTAAGATAGCAATCATGGAGGACTTCTTTAGGTCCTTGGTTGCTATGGCAAATGGTTGGCACTTCGCAATATCATTGGGGTCGACAGGGTAAAAGAACGGTGTGCAGCACCATTTCTAAATCCTTCACGTACCGTGGTCACATTGACTGCAGCATTTAAAGGGTTATAATAGCGGCTTTGATGCTGATCCTGGCTGCTAGCAGCTATTCCCGACGGTAACTAACAGCCGTTACCTGAGCAGGCTCAGTGAGTAAGCCCACTCTATACCCCTTCTGACCTCATGACATAACTATATCTCATATTGGACTAAGGCATTAAAACTTCTGATCATGTTACCCCTTTCTCTTCTGTACTCCAGGCTATACAAATTAACTTTTTCAAGTGTTTCCTGATAAGTTTTTTGTTTGAGACCTTTTATTGTTTTGTTATCCTTCCCTGAACCCATTGTTTTTAGTCAATGTCGTTTTGTAGATGAGGTGTACAGGTCGTTTTTTCTCCTAAAGTCTATGGACATTCAAAACAATCGGATTTTTAGCAGTTTTAGAATCCTAAAACCACCAAAAATACGATCGTTTTTGAATGCTGTGTAGACATAGCCTTAGGTGGTCAATTATACTTTCTTTCAGGAAAGTCTGCATTATTTTTGCCACTATGAATGTCAAGCTAACTGGCCTGTAGTTAATGGCTTCTTCTCTACTACCCTTCTTGTAAATCGGAACAGCATGTGCCATACACCAACCATCAGAACATCTCATGTTAGAAGGGACTGGTTAAACAGACCAGTAAAAGGAATAGCAATTACAATTTGCAGTTCTTCTAAGAACTCTGGGCTGGATGCCACTTGGATGTACTAACTTATTCAATCTTAAAGGGAATGTGTTATCAAAAATTAGTCATTGTTTAAGTCCCATTTTTATATTAAACACATTTTTTAGGAATTTTTGGTTGGTTCTCTTTTTAAATTTTTCATATCACTTTCAATATTTTTTTAATAATTCTTAAGTCTTGCAGTTTTCACTTTGGTCACTAGGCCTTGTTTGCACTGCTTTAACAGCAGTCAGAGAGATTCTTTACAGTAGCTTCATGCACATTAGAGACTTAAGACTGACTCAGTCCCATTCACTTCTATAGGAGAGTTTTGTAGTCATGCTCTGTGACCTGGGAAGAAATCAGTGTGCATGCAGGGAGGTGAAAGGGTGAACTGTGACATCTGCTCTTGTGACTGGTGGATCCTGTGTTATCTATTCACACTGGTGTCTCCTTTCAGTTTGACCCTCTTTGTGATGATAATGAGCAGATACTGAAAATCTCTCTCTCTACAGAACAGGAAGTGTCAGACTATTATTAGGCTTAGTGGCCAAAGTGAAATCTGCAGGACTTAAGAATTATTAAAAGATATTGAAAGTGATATGGAAAATTAAAAAAAAATAACCACAAATTCTTAAAAAAAATGTTTTGAACATAAAAATGTGAGTTAAACAATAAGTTAAACTCTATAAACAATGGAGGTGGACCATGTCCAAAGTATGATGCTTTCTAACATTGCCCTCTGAGAATCCTTAACCAAAGTAAAGATTCAATTGGGCAGCAACTGCCTTTTTCCATTCATATGGTTATTTTTCTTGTGATTGATTTTGATAAGTTTGCAGTTTTTCTTCTTTCTGACACTTGTAGTCTATGTCTCTACTGCACACAAAAACGATTGTTTTTTCAGTCTCTTTCATTTTCTACAGAAAGTGTTTTTCTTCTGCTTGTTTTTGCTGCTGGTCATCTTTTGTAACATGTTGCAAAAAACGCCAGAGCAGGGCAGAAAATTTACTATTGGTGTCTATGTAAAGCACCAGATGTTTTTGGCACTTTTTTTTTGCAGAAATCCATAGCAATTATAATGCTTTGCATTTCTGCAAAAAACGTGCGTAAAGATTTGCCAAAAAATGCAAAACGTGCCAAAAAAACTATGTTTTTTCAGCGGCTTTTGACAGGCAGTGGACAAAAAACTCAGTTTTATGAACGTTTTTAGGATTTGGTTTTCAGTGATTTTTTTGTCCAATGCTGTGTAGACCTCGCCATATACATAATAAAAAGTTTTTTTTTTTGCATAACTGTGTTTTTTATTGAAGCATTTTACCATAAAAGGTATAAAACATTTGTCCACACATATCGCTAAGATCAGAAATAAATGATTTTATATATACAGGCAGTCCCCAACTTACATCGTACTGACTTATATACGTCCCCTAGTTACAAATGGAGACTTATGGGGCGTGGCTGACATTCAACACTGAGTCACGCCCCATGATAACCAAGTGCCAGCATGCCACAGCTGCACATGAGATACAGAACATTAGGTGAAATCTTCTAAAAAAGGGCACAGACAGCAAAAGAAATGTAAAAACTGTTCCCTGTACTATCCAAAACTAAAAAAATTTTTTTCCTGGGATTACATTTAATAAATGTACCTGTTCCAACTTACATACAAATTCAACTTAAGAACTAACCTACAGTCCCTATCCTGTTTGTAACCCGGGGACTGCATGTATGTATATATGTATATATGTATATCTATATATATATATATATATATATATATATATATGATATATTATTATATATGATATAGTATATATATATATATAATATATTAACATTATACATATGTGTATATATATATATGTCTCTAACAGAAACTAGAGAGTACAAAATTTTAAGAAAAATCAAAAGACAGGACACATGAGGAAGGGGAAAAAACTTATCAAATTGAGAAAATCTGTGTAGTGATACAGTGTTGAAGAGCTGAATTCAAATATGGGCATGTAGTCAGCTATAGGCCTTGAGTAGGGGAATATACGTCCCACCAGGACCATATTGCCTCAAACCTCTCTAGGGAATTATGTAAGAGAGCCAGGCCCGCCGTACAGGGGGTACAACCCGTACAGCTGTACGGGCCCGGAGAGATAAAAAAAACCTTTGTTGGGGGCCCCCCC
>JAODAL010028551.1:0-53141 GCA_025379985.1 Phyllomedusa bahiana
AAAGGGGGACAAGGGGACAGGTCTCCCCATCCATGCAGCGGCGCATACAAAGAAGCCTGCAGCAGCGTCACAGCCCTGGCAGGGGATCCGGGTCCTGTGACTCTGAATCATCACTGAACCTAAAGGATAAATAAAGCATCCGTATGTCATCATCATCATCCGAGGGACATGGAGTCCTGTGAGGATATCTATCTATCTATCTATCTATCTATCTATCTATCTAACTATCTATCTATCCCATATCTATCTATCTATCTCATATCTATCTATCTATCTATCTATCTATCTATCACATATCTATCTACATCATATCTATCTATCTACATCATATCTATCTATCTATCTATCTATCTATCCCATATCTATCTATCTATCCCATATCTATCTATCATATATCTATCTATCTATCTATCTATCTATCTACATCATATCTATCTATCTACATCATATCTATCTATCTACATCATATCTATCTATCTATCTATCTATCTCATATATATCTATCTATCCCATATCTATCTATCTATCTATCTATCCCATATCTATCTATCACATATCTATCTATCTATCTATCACATATCTATCTATATCATATCTATCTATCTCATATCTATCTATCTATCTATCTATCTATCTATCCCATATCTATCTATCTATCCCATATCTATCTATCATCTATCTATCTCTCTATCTATCTATCTATCTATCTATCTACATCATATCTATCTATCTACATCATATCTATCTATCTACATCATATCTATCTATCTACATCATATCTATCTCATATATATCTATCTACCCCATATCTATCTATCTATCTATCTATCCATATCTATCTATCTATCCCATATCTATCTATCATATATCTATCTATCTATCTTATCTATCTACATCATATCTATCTATCTTATCTATCTTATCTGCTAATGAGCTCTGATTGGTTGCTATGAACTCTAATTGGTTGCTATGAACTCTGATTGGTTGCTATGAACTTTGGTTGCTATGGGCTCTGATTTGTTACTATGAGCTCTGATTGGTTCCTATGGGCTCTGATTGGTCGCTATGGGCTCTGATTGGTCACTATGGGCTCTGATTGGTGTCTATGAGCTTTGATAGGTTGCTATGGGCAATAAAGACAGTCTTACTCCCAGACAGTTTTCATACATCAGGCCCTGGGCGTTTAAAACTTGGCAAAATAGGGTGTAAGAAAAACCAAGTGAGTGCCGCCTGTTCCCGGGGCTGTGCGATGCCTGGGCTTGTTCTGCCGGCGACGCTACACGTCCCGAGTGATAAACCCATTATAGGACGACTGCAGGCCTGGGATCATCGGCACGGAATGAACTCCTTCCTGGGCAGCGCTTTACTTTTTTGAGACCGGGCTGCCGAGGGTCTCCTGTAGGAGTTTCCAGCCAGCAAACCTCATCGGGATCAGCTCGAGCAAACTCAAGCAACATGTCTGGCGATCAGTGCTGGAAATATTACGGCCGTGCAATTGATGTACTGTCGCTTTAAAACCATCCTCTGTGTGCTCCAGTTGCTTTCCTGTGCTGATCATTTGTAAGGGTTTGCTCACACGGCCTTTACCCGGTGCATAGCGGCGTGCAATGTGTTTCCGCTATACGCCAGGTGTGCTAGAAGCGTGCGCTGCCCAGCACATACAGGCGGTCCCCGGGATATGAACGGGAAAGGGACTGAAGATTTGTTCTTAAAGGGAATTTGTCATCAAAAAATGACTTATTGTTTAACACATTTTGTAGGAATTTTTGGTTATGTTTTTTTAATTTTCCATATCACTTTCAATATTTTTTTAATAATTCTAAAGTCCTGTAGTTTTCACTTTGGCCACTAAGCCTAATAATAGTCTGACACGTCCTGTTCTATTTAGAGAGATTTTCAGTGTCTGCTCATTATCAGCACAAAGAGGGTCAAACTGAAAGGAGACACCATTGTGTACAGATAAACAGAATCCACCAGTCACAAGAGGAGAGGTCACAGCTCCCCCTCTCCCCTCCCTTCACAGTGAAAACTATCCCATAGACGTCTATAGGACAGAAACTGTCTTAAGAATCCTATGGGCATGAAGCTGCTGTAAAGCATCTCTCTGACTGCTGTTAAAGCAGTGCAAGCAAGAATGTCTTCCCCACAATTATATATAGACGGCAGGATAGAGAAATCTACAATCAGGAAATAAAAACAACTGAGAGGAAAAGCATATGGATCAGGGGCTTGATTTAATAAGTAAAAAAAAAAAATTGCCGACATATTCCCTTTAAGTATAATTTGTATGTAAGTCGGAACAAGTACATTTATTAAACATAACTCCAGCACTAAACGGTTTCTTTATTAGTTTTGGATAGTGCAGGGAAGGGTTTTTACATTTGTTTTGCTGTCTATGCCCCTGTTAAGAAGATTTCACCTCATGTGCTGCTGTGGCATGCTGGAACTTGTCGTTCCACAGCTACTATCTGCTGTGGAACATGGAACTACAAGTGCCAGCATGCCCCATAAGTCTCCGTTTGTAACTAGGGGACAGATGTAAGTCAGAACGGTGCAAGTCGGTGACTACCCGACTACGACTTACTTGTAAGCACTCTAGCCCGAACCCCATGCACTTTCCTCCGAGTGGGAAATCATAGCACGCAATGATTTTGGGCACTTGTTTCTTTTATGTAATTTTAAGGTTACGCTATGCCCCTGACCTCCCTTCTTTGAGAGGATTGCTTGATGCTCCTTCGTTCTGGTTGGTAGTGGTCTGAAAAATGTACATATTATCAGCAATTACCTGATAAGTATAAAAAACCCTCCTGCAGCCTTAAAGGGGTTGTCTCACTACAGGGATCGCTGCTTTTTATATTAAAGATGTTGCAAAAACAAGTCACTTTGCAATATGTGTCCATTAACAGTGTCTTTCCTATTCCTCGATATCCCCTCTTGTATGGGCTGCATCAGCTCCTCAGGTCGCCATAGCTACAGACCTGTTTGATATATCTTGATAGTAGAATAGTGAAGAAATCAGGCGATACCTTTTAGAGGCTAACTGAGTATATTGATGTTATACAGTCTGAAGAAGAGAGCTAGTCCTCTCGAAAGCTCACTATCAAATATACTCAGTTAGCCTCCAAAAGGTATCGCCTGATTTCTTCACTATTCTACTACTTTCTATGGCTAACACGGTACAGCATTATACTGCATATATCTTGATAGGCTGCCAGCACTGGTTGCTGTAGCTACAGACCTGTATGATATATCCTGATAGGCTGCCAGCACTGGTTGCTATAGCTACAGGTCTGTTTGATCTCTCCTGATAGGCTGTCAGCACTGGTTGCTATAGCTACAGACCTGTTCAATCTCTCCTGATAGGCTGCCAGCACTGGTTTGCTATAGCCACAGACCTGATCGATCTCTCCTGATAGACTGCCAGCGCTGGTTGCTATAGCTACAGACCTGTTTGCTCTCTCCTGATAGGCTGCCAGCACTGGTTGCTATAGCTACAGACCTGGTGTTCTCAGCAGCTTCTCACTACAGGCCAGTAGAAGCCAGTAAACACGACCTTTGAATTAAAACAGGACTGAAGTAAGAGGAATCGATGTAGTGAGACAACCCCTTTAATGTATTGCTGCCTGTGGGGAAAGTACTCTAATGGTACGTTTACATGGGTCTAGTCTGCAGAAAGTTTTCCACATTAGAATAAAATCTACAAGCAAAGCATTTGCAACCATTGGTGCAGATTTTCTTGCAGATTTAGCATGAAGTAAAATCTGCGATGATACCGCAATGAGGTCCATGAAAAATAAGAAACTGCAGCAAACCTGACCCGTGGAAACATCATTGCTCAAAAAGTGCAGACGTTGCATCATGCTGTGTAGTGGTTAGAGCTGTGGGTGGAATAGCAGAGCTGAAGTTGTGGCGTAGTCCTGACCTTGGTGTACGGATAGTATTACGCGTTCTTTTATAATGTAAGATTATTTACCCTTTTGTCCTTTTTTTTTTTCCTTTTTCTCTCCCCCTCCCAGGTTCTGAAACGCTGAGAAAATGGCAAGCGGAGGCTGCATGAAAGTGATCAAATACTTCCTGTTCTTATTCAATCTCCTGTTTTTCGTAAGTACCAGCAAAGTCCTATTAAAGGGCCACTAACCCTAAAATCATAAGATGCTAATATCATTCGCACTGCGGCAGAAAGAAGCGTCAACCTGAAATGGCTGATAACAGAGAACAATGACAGATATACGTTTTGGGTGGAGTGCTTCTTTAAGGTGCGCTGTGGATCTGGTGCCTGTTAGGGTGACCCCCGTGTGAGGTCACCCAGCAGCTCGTGCTTTTCGCTCCTCCACCCTCTTTTCCCAGCTTATCAGGGCACCTATTGTTTTCCTAATGACTATTTTTATTGAGCGTTTTCCAAGCTGTGGTCACGTCCTGTAAATTTCACTAGTCCAGGGGTGTCAAACTGCGGCCCTGCAGCTGTTGGGAAACTACAACTCCCATCATGCATTTGTATGATCTAGAACAGTGGAAATGATGGGAGTTGTAGTGTCCCAACAGCTGGAGGCGCACAGTTTGACACCTGTGCACTAGTCCAACCGATATACACATAGTGCCCAAGACTATGCTGCTAGTAGGTGTCGGTGCACGGGGCACATTGTGGGGATTTGTAGTCATTTCTCTATGCACGCTGTGTGTATTAGAGGAAAATGAGCTCTTTGGTGCCCCAACATGACACCCCCACTATGTCTTATGGGGCAGAGGGGCTCTTTTCATGGCTGTCTCTACAAGCCATTGCTCCCTGGAGCTGTCCTTTTGCCCAGAAGAGGAAAATCTGCTTCAGCTGAATAGTTCGACTTTCTCTCTTCTTGGGATACTTTGGTTAACTATCAATTTTATTGTGGGCTGTAGGCTCCTCCCTTCCATCAAATTGAGTACAAATCAATGTCACATCAGGGAGCGAACAATGACACTTGGGGGGCCAGGATGATGACACTGACACTTGGGGGAAAGGATATTGACACTGATACTTGGGGGGGACAGGAAAATGACACTGACACTTGGGGGGGGGATAGTGATGCTGACACTTGGGGGGCAGGATAATGACACTGACACTTGGGGGCAGGAAAATTAAGCTGACACTTGGGGGGCGGGATAATGACGCTGATACTTGGGGGGGGGGGATAGTGACGCTGACACTTGGGGGGGCTGGATAATGACGCTGACACTTGGGGGCAGGATAATGACGCTGACACTTGGGGGGCAGGATAATGACGCTGACACTTGGGGGCAGGATAATGACACTGACACTTGGGGGGCGGGAAATGAAACTGACACTTGGGGGGGCGGGATAGTGACGCTGACACTTGGGGGGAGGGGATAATGACGCTGATACTTGGGGGAAGGAAAATGACACTGACACTTGGGGCTGGATAATTGACACTGATACTTGCGGGGCGGATAATGACGCTGACACTTGGGGGGCTGGATAATGACGCTGACACTTGGGGGACGGGGATAATGACACTGACACTTGGGGGCAGGATAATGACGCTGACACTTGGGGGGGCGGGATAATGACGCTGACACTTGGGGGCAGGATAATGACGCTGACACTTGGGGGCAGGATAATGACGCTGACACTTGGGGGGCAGGATAATGACGCTGACACTTGGGGGCAGGATAATGACGCTGACACTGGGGGGGCCGTATAATGACGCTGACACTTGGGGGCAGGATAATGACGCTGACACTTGGGGGACAGGATAATGACGCTGACAATTGGGGGGCAGGATAATGACGCTGACACTTGGGGGGCAGGATAATGATGCTGACACTTGGGGGACAGGATAATGACGCTGACACTTGGAGGGGGCGGATAATTACGCACAACTTGGGGGGCAGGATAATGACCTGACACTTGGGGGGCAGGATAATGACGCTGACACTTGGGGGAAGGAAAAATACAGAAATTCAACAATACTTGCTGAGGCCCAAGGATCAAGCGGCTGACAAACATGGTTGCCGGGCTTTGGGGAGGTTAATTGCACCGCTTCCTGTAGGTTTGGGGGCTGGATAATGAAGCTGACACTTGGGGGGCAGGTATAATGACGCTGACTCTTGGGGCAGGATAATGACGCTGACACTTGGGGGCAGGATAATGACGCTGACACTTGGGGGGGGCGGGATAGTGACGCTGACACTTGGGGGCAGGATAATGACGCTGACACTTGGGGGCAGGATAATGACGCTGACACTTGGGGGGGGGGGCGGGATAGTAACGCTGACACGTGGGGGAAAGAAGTATACAGGAAAATTCAAAGCAGATACTCTGCTGAGCCACCTTTAGTGACTCAAACCGCGGCTGCCTATAGCCATGTAAGTTTGCCGGGCTTTGGGGGCCATGGTTTTGTCTGCACCTGGCCTTTCTCTGTAGGTTTCAGTTGTGTTATAAACTCTATGGGCCTCATGTATGAAAACTAACAGTAAGACTGTCTTTGTTGCCAATAGCAACCAATCAGAGCTCAGCTTTTATTTCTTATACTTTTTGGGAAAAATTAAAGCTGATTGGTTGCTATGGGTTCTGATCAGTTGTTAGAGGCTCTGGTTGGTTGCTATTGGCTTTGATTGTTTGCTATGGGTTCTGATTGGTTGCTATGGGCTCTGATTGGTTGCTATGAGCTGTGGCTGGTTTCTATGGGCAACAAAGACAGTCTTACTCCTAGACAGTGTTCTTACATGAGGCCCTATAAGCCTGTACAGCAGTTCTGTGCCACCAGTTACCACACATTTTACCGTGAATTGCCATGGTTTTCGCCCCAAGAATCCTCTCCACTGGTGAGCTCCAAGAGCAAACTCTACTGGTGGCCCCAAGAACCAACTCCACAGGTGGCCCCCAAGAACCAACTCCACAGGTGGCCCCCAAGAACCAACTCCACTGGTGGCCCCAGGAATCGGCTCCACTGGTGCTATTTGCACATTGGGTGGCCCCAAGAACCAACTCCACTGGTGGGCCCCAAGAATCACCTCCACTGGTGGGCCCCAAGAATCAACTCTACTGGTGGGCCCCAAGAATCAACTCCACTGGTGGGCCCCAAGAACCAACTCCACTGGTGGGCCCCAAGAATCAAATCCCCTGGTGGGCCCCAAGAATCACCTCCACTGGTGGGCCCCAAGAATCAACTCTACTGGTGGGCCCCAAGAATCAACTCTACTGGTGGGCCCCAAGAATCAACTCCACTGGTGGGCCCCAAGAATCAACTCCACTGGTGGGCCCCAAGAAGCATCTCCACTGGTGGGCCCCAAGTGGAATAACTCTATGGGCCCTCAAGAAATACAAGCTCTTGTTGGCACCCAAGACCAACATCTATACTTTGGGCCCCAAGAAAAACTGATGGTTGCTGGGCTGACAAGAAACCACTCTACTTGATTTGGTGGGCCCCAAGATTTATGAACTGTGCTGGTTTTGGGCACCAAAGAACCAACTCCACACTGAGGCCCAAGACCTTCCACTCTGTGGCCCAACCAAAATTTACTGAATCCATGGTTGTGCCCCAAAATCATCTCCACTGGTGGGCCCCAAGAAACAGCTCCACTGGTGGCCCCAAGAACCAACTCCACTGGTGGGCCCCAGAATCGGGTCCACTGGTGCAGTTGGTCCCCAAGAATCAACTCTACTGGTGGGCCCCAAGAACCAACTCCCTGGTGGGCCCCAAGAACAACTCCACTGGTGGGCCCCAAGAATCAACTCCACTGGTGGGCCCCAAGAACCAACATCCCTGGTGGGCCCCAAGAATCAACTCCACTGGGGGGCCCCAAGAATCAGCTCCACTGGTGGCCCCAAGAATCAGCTCCACTGGTGGCCCCAAGAATCAGCTCCACTGGTGGCCCCAAGAATCAGCTCCACTGGTGGCCCCAAGAATCAACTCCACTGGTGGCCCCAAGAATCAACTCCACTGGTGGACCCCAAGATCCAGCTTTACTGGTGGCCCCTTGAATCAGCTTCACTGGTGGGTCCCGGGTTCCCCAGTCTGATACTGCGTGAATGTCTCTTTCTTCCTGTCATACTTCCCTGCCCTTTCCTCTTTATTTTTCTCCAGTTCTGGCTGTGCCATTGTCAGTATTTACCACACTTCTTTCATTCTGTTCAAGAACCAGGAAGATCAGGCTGAACAATAAGTTCATTTAATCCCGTTCCCTACATTTTCTTATATTCTATTCAGTTGCTGTCCTCCTAGTCTCCCACACAGGACAAACATTGGATGACAGTTCCTGATGGGGAGAGTCACCCAGCTTTTCACACACCCTGATTGCTATGTAAATCCACCCTATTATGCAGGGTTACTTTTCGCTGCCCTGCCTGTGTGAGTGTCGGTATTCATTAACATTCCAGCATTCTATTTATGAACCAGGAAGAGCAGGCTGAGCAGTGTCTGCAGTTTATCAGCTGAGCATGGTGTATAAACTTTCCCATGTGCAGTGAATGGATGAACCACGCTGGGACCTTGTTCTGAGCTGTGGATTAATTGCAATAGGAAGCTGCTGTGGTTTCCCTGTTCTGATGAGACTGGTGTATCTGTCGCCTGTCTGCACACAGAATAAGGAAGAGATGAGACTCGTGATCTACAGCTTCCTGTTTCCAAACATGGCCTGTAATCTCCGAAAGATAATCTGCTGTTTACATGTCATTTGTGTCTGTGCAGGAAATGGACTGTTCCAGGGGCAAACACAGAGGGGCGCCATAGCCAAAAACAGCCACTGCCCCTGTGCTTGCTAATGTTGCACTTCACAATCTGATTTTAGTCCCCCTCCTTCGGTTATCCTCTACATATATTCCTCTTTCCTTGTCTGGACATTTCGTTACAGTGTATCGGTGGAGGTAAAATGTATCTGCTCGCAGACTCAATAGCTTGCCCAGACCTTATACAATAATAGCAAACCCTCAGCTGTCCAAAGTGTCTGGTTCTTGGCCTCGGTGTAGAATTAAAGGGGCTGTCCAATACTTAACGGGGTGTTCCAATATTTTAAATTGCTCCTCAAGCTTATGGGGATGATGGAAAAAAAAAAAAAGAATTCCCAAACGACTGAGCATTAGAAAATATCCGATCACCCCATTAAAAATGACCCGTCGCCTCTCCTGACATGTGATTTAGTAAACCCTTGTGTTCCTTGTGGAATAACAATCCTGGAGTCTCTCCTCTTATAAGGGTATGTTCACACGGCGTATTGGGGCGCATATGGTACGCGCCGCAATACACCGGGTGTTTTGGTAGCACGCACTGATTAGCGCGGATTCCAAAGCGCGGGGGGGGCGGCACCCGGCTGGCCCCATTGATTTGCATGGTCAGCGGCTAACAATTGACATGTCAGTTCTCCCCCCGTGTGTACAATACGATCGTATGAGAGCTATGAATTACTGTAATTGCGGCGCGCATTTTGCCGCCTCTAAAGCGCAATATGTGGCAAAATAAGCCGTGTGAACATACTCTTACTCTGTGTTGTGCTGTTCCTCTGTTGTTCCTCCTAGAAACGCATTAGTGAAGCAGTCAGAGGGTTGTTAAGCTATGTCTACTGTACAAAGCCATGTTAAAATGACGTCCAAAATCCAGCTGAATTTTAACATTGTTGGACAACGGGTTTTGGTGAAGATTTGCGCTAAAAGCCGCAGTTGGTTTTCAGATTTGCTGCCCATTGAATGTATGGGAATCTGATGGCATTCTGGCGGAATATGCAGCGTGTTTTAAAATCTGCCGGATACCTAATATGTGTAGTTTTTTTTTGTGTGTATATGTGTGTATATGTATACACAATCATTTTTTACTAAATATTTATTTTATTTCTTTTTTAACACACTTTTTTATTCCATTAAGGGATAACTATTTTACAATTATTTTTTTTTTACGCTTTGTAATGTTCTAGCATACCCCTATACACTCTTAATGCTAATACATTACACTCTGTATCAGTATGACACAAACTGCTGTCAGGGCAACACACAATGTACCCTGACAGCAGGTTTACTATGCAGACAGCCCTGGGGCTCTTTGATTACAGTGCGAATCAGTAGCTTCCTCCAGTCCCTGACGTTCACAGAGACTGCTCTAAGAATAAAGGTGTTAACTGGAGCTCTGTTCCCAATTGCGGACAGGAGATGCGTCAAAAGACAGTGGGCGGCCATTAAGGCTGCACTATAATTGCCGTCACTTGTGACATAATCTGCAATGTAGTCTCCGAATGGAACGCAACACATGTGAACCTCCCCACCGGCCTCCGCTCCAGCCCTGCCACTGCCGTTGCTTTGGTTGGGTCTTCCGTTTGCTTCCGGTCAGGAGGTAACGTTCCAATTCCTAAATTGAAAATCGCCAAACAGAGGCGTTGGACAACGCACATGACCACCTCAGCCAATCAGCGACGATTCAACCAGAAGTAAACCGAAAAATCGGTCAAAGCAGCGGCAGCGCTGGAGTGCAGGCGGGTGGGGAAGGAAGTATGATTTTTTTTATTTTTTTTTATTATTATTCTTTTTTTTCCAGCAGCAAAGTTTTTGTTTTTAAATGTCGACAAGGACAACCCCTTTAAGAACGTTTTTATTCACTGACCAAACCCCGAGGTCTTAAAATGCAACACCAAGTCTATCAGACACTTCCGGCTAGAAAGCCACATACTGAACATTTTGCGCCAAAGATTTAGAACCCTGTAAGCGATTGCCTCCACCATTGCCAGACCACTTGGGGGAAGCTTTCCCGGGGCTATTTGGCGTTCCCCACCGGGAATGAAACCACTGTGGGATCCTGGAGCGCTCTGCTGGCTGCAGGGGTGAGGCGGAGGGGTGTTGGTTGGAAGGGTGTCCCCCCTCCCGGAGACGTGGGCCCATCCGGAATTCAGGGATGGTCTTCTTATGATTTACTTCTATAAGGGGAGCCCTCTCCTGATTATTATGGGGATTTGGGGGCTCTTGTGCGTGTTATTTGCTTTGGGACAGGCGTTTCTGGCCCCCCTGATGAACCGGCCGGGTGCTGGGGGGCCCAGGGTTTTTATGCATTAAAAGACAAGGCACTTGGTGTACAAAAGAGAGGCCTCCATTCTGGGACAGCAGGCAGCTGGCGTGGGCACAGCCGATAATGGAAAGTTCTGCAACTTCATAATAGACATTGGCCTTTTCTTTGTTGCCCATAGCAACTTATCAGTGCCTATAGCAACCGATCAGAGCTCATAGCGACCAATCAGAGCTCATAGCAACTGATCAGAGCCCATAGCAACCGATCAGAGCTCATAGCGACCAATCAGAGCTCATAGCGACCAATCAGAGCTCATAGCAACCAATAAGAGCTCATATCAACCAATCAGAGCTCATAGCAACCAATAAGAGTACATAGCGACCCATCAGAGCCCATAGAAATCAATTAGAGCTCATAACAACCGATCAGAGCCCATAGCAACCGATCAGAGCTCATAGCAGCCAATCGGAGCCCATAGCAGCCAATCGGAGCCCATAGCGACCGATCTGAGCTCATAGCGACTGATCTGAGCTCATAGCAACCAATCAGAGCTCATAGTAACCAATCGGCGCCCATAGTAACCAATCAGCGCCCATAGCAATCAATCAGCAACCAATCAGCGCCCATAGAGCTCATAGCTACCAATCAGAGCTCATATCATCCTATCAGAGCCCATAGCAACCGATCAGCGCCCATAGCAACCGATCAGCGCCCATAGCAACCGATCAGAGCCCATAGCAACCGATCACTGCTCATAGCAACCGATCAGAGCCCAGCAACCATTCAGAGCCCATAGCAACCGATCACAGCTCATAGCAACCGATCAGAGCCCATAGCGACCATACAGAGCTCATAGCAGCCAATCAGAGCCCATAGCGACCGATCAGCGCTCATAGCGACCGATCAGAGCTCATAGCGACCGATCAGAGCTCATAGCAACCAATCAGCGCCCATAGCAACCAATCAGCGCCCATAGTAACCAATCAGCGCCCATAGCAACCAATCAGAGCCCATAGCAACCAATCAGCGCCCATAGCAACCAATCAGCGCCCATAGCAACCGATCAGCGCCCATAGCAACCGATCAGCGCCCATAGCAACCGATCAGCGCCCATAGCAACCGATCAGAGCTCATAGCAACCGATCAGAGCTCATAGCAATCGATCAGAGCCCATAGCGACCAATCAGAGCTCATAGCAGCCAATCAGAGCCCATAGCGACCGATGAGCGCTCATAGCGACCGATCAGAACTCATAGCGACCGATCAGAGCTCATAGCAACCAATCAGCGCCCATAGCAACCAATCAGCGCCCATAGCAACCAATCAGAGCTCCAATTTCATTTTTTTTTTTTTTTTCATATTCAAGAAAATTTTTATTGATGAATAAAACAGTGAGTCAAATAAGCAGACATTTGCAGAAAGTGACATATGAGTGATAAATGATGTTAAAGAGCTATATAGCCACAATAATACTAAATCAGGATGAGCGTTCTCGAGCCAGCAATGAATCGATCAACGTAAAACGAGAACCCTTGTTAGGAGCTACACATTGTAGTAAAATGCCCTTCCCAACATGAAATAGCAAGTAGAACCAATACAATAAGAGGGAACTGTAAGTGCCCTCACGGTTAGGGCATAAGGAGAAACCGCAGTTCGATGTTGCGTGAGCAAGCTAGAGAAACAAAACATCAACATGTAGAGAAACTATAACTTCACACAATACACCCATACATCACAAACAACAAGTAAAAAGGGAGCAGGGGGGAGAGAGAAAGAGGGAGGGGGGAAAGGGTAGGGAGGAAGGCAATTTTATTTTTTTAATTGCACTGCGAAATAAAAAGTGAGCCTGATTGTTATATGGGCCTGATTGGTTCCAAAGACTTGATTGGTTGCTAGGACTCGGGTGGCTATGACTCTGGTTGTTTTAAGTCTGATTGGGAATGGCCCTGATTGGTTGCTATGGGCTCTGTTTGGTTGCTATGGCTTGATTGGTTGCTACGCTTTATGACAACCCTCTGTGCCCCCCCAAACCCAGCCCCCTTCCCTGCTAAACATGTTACACGGTTATCTTTCCTGCTTGTTTACAGATGGTTTCCAACCACCTCTGTACTCACTACTTGCTATTTCTTATCAGGAGGAGGCTGGAGCACAGAGGTTGTCAGAACCCTAGGAAACCATCTGCTGATAACCTGCTGTATAGGATAGATAACCTGCTGTATCTTTGAAAATAATCAGAACACAAATGGATTTGATATGTATGCATGTATGTGTGTGTGTGTGTGGGTATATATATATATGTTTGTGTGTGTATATATATATAGTATGTGTGGTGTATTATATAATGTGTGTGTTATATATATATATGTATATGTTGTGTGTATATATATATGTATGTGTGTGTTTAAGACTAATAAATGAAGTGAGAAAATCCCTTTAAACAGTTCACATCATGATATTTACCTCGCATCATATTGACAATCTCATCATTTGTATGTTTTTAAATCAAGAATTTTCAACTGATAATTATGAAGCGTGAAAATAATAGTCTGGATGTATTTTACCGGCTGAATAAAATGTGCCATTCACGAACAAAGCATCTTAAACTATATAACTTTCACAGGCTGATTATTATGCTGCGATCTGATGCATTGTGACAATCTTCCAGAAGATGCATTTGTTGCGTTGTCTTTATTCACGACAATTCCACACGAAATGAAGCGGAAAAGTAATCAATCTGGATGTATTTTCAGCCTTGGGGCTGTAAGAAAAATGTGCATTCACGACAGCAGCAGAATCTTATAGTTGTAAAATTGCATACAATTTCGTAGTAAGTTGCGGATTGTGCTGCGATACAATGATTTTGCATTTTAAGATCTGACAACCACTTCACTTCTTGAAACTTGTGTCACGCTGTATTTTTAGAAAATTTGCGGAATAAGCACAAAATTGAAGCTGCAAGTATGTGTGTATAACGCTCCCTTCTCCTGTGAACCGTCACACTTTCCCTGCACGGCCTTTGCATATCTCAGCAATGACTTTACTCTTTTGGACGATTATTCTAAAATTAGAATTTTTCCTGGTTTGGTTTTTGCATAGTAGAAAATACAAATTCAAGTGTAAAGTGAGAGAGGCGTCCCCATACGGCGGCACAAACCAAGTGCAGCTCTAGACATATTAGCGTGGGGCCGGTAGCTGCCCATAGACCCACTATGCTGTGGGCAGACCGGATATGGCAAGAGATCTCTCTCAGCAGCTGCTGTCCATGTGAGGGCAGAGTGTCTGCAAGACGCTGATCTCCAAACAACAGTAAAAAAAAAAAGTGCATTGCAAGCGCTGAGTGCACCCGAGGGTGCCAGGCTGTGAAGTCATATGCTCATCAGCTACTGGATCCAGGTGTGATCACTGCACCACAGAGCTGACACTCGCCACTTGTCATAGGCGGCACCAGAATCCTAGAGCTTATTTGCATATTGCATTTTCCCATGGAGCATTGCATGGCCTATATGTCTCTATTGAACGCTATGATCCTCTCCACAACGAAACTTTACCACCCATAAGCTATGTCTACACAGCAATGGTTTTTAGTCGGATTTTCGGCGGATTCAGTATTTTGGATCCGCCAAAACTCCGACTATAATCAGTGCCCCATAGACAGCAATAAAAAATCCAAAAAACATGTTGTATCTTCTGCTTGATTCCCGATGGATTCCAGTACAGGCTGTGTATGGGACTGTTGGGAAATTTGAAAACCGACTGTTTTTAGCGCAAAACCGTACAAAACAACACGGTACAGTGATGCTACAATGCAGAGGGATTTTGTATGCCATTTTATCATTGCTGTGTAGACGTTGCCATAATGTGGGAATTATTATTATGACCAGCAGCTCCTATCCAGAGTGACCTCCATTTGCAGCCCGGACAGCAGCTAGACTGGAGGGGAGTGACTCAATAAGGTCCTGGTAGGTTGTCACCGGTAGCTGGAGCTGACTGCATCCCACAGCTGCTGGAGGGGCCATAGAGCCAACACCACCATCCAGGGGCCCCACAGCTGCTGGAGGGTCCATAGAGCCAGCACCACCATCCAGGGGCTCCCACAGCTGCTGGAGGGTCCAGAGAGACAGCACCACCATCCAGGGGCCCCACAGCTGCTGGAGGGTCCATAGAGCCAACACCACCATCCAGGGGCGCCACCGCAGCAGGAGGGGCCATAAGCCCAACAACACCCTCCCCGGGCACCCACAGCTGCTGGTGGGTCCATAGAGCCAACACCACCATCCAGGAGACCAATAGCTGCTGGAGGGTCCACAGAGCCAACACCACCATCCAGGGACCCCACAGCTGCTGGACGGTCCATAGAGCCAACACCATCATCCAGGGGACCAACAGCTGCTGGAGGGTCCATAGAGCCAACACCACCATCCAGGGGCTGCCACAGCTGCTGGAGGGTCCATAGAGCCAACAACCACCATCCAGGGTCCACAGCTGCTGGAGTGTCCATAGAGCCAACACCACCATCCAGGGGCTCCACAGCTGCTGGAGGGTCCATAGAGCCAACACCACCATCCAGGGGCTCCACAGCTGCTGGAGGGTCCATAGAGCCAACACCACCATCCAGGGTCTCCACAGCTGCTGGAGGATCCATAGAGCCAACACCACCATCCAGGGGCCTCACAGCTCCTGGAGGGTCCATCGAGACAACACCAACATTCAGGGGCTCCACAGCTGCTGGAGGGTCCATAGAGCCAACAACACCATCCAATGGCTATCCACATTTAGGGTCCATAGAGCCAACACCACCATCCAGGGGCGCCACAGCTGCTGAGGGTCCATAGAGCCAATGCCATCATCCAGGGGCTCCCACAGCTGCTGGAGGGTCCATAGAGCCAACACCATCACCCAGGGGGGACACAGCTGCTGGAGGGTCCATAGAGCCAACACCATCATCCAGGGGCCCCACAGCTGCTGGAGGGTCCATAGAGCCAACACCACCATCCAGGGGCCCCAAAACAGCTTGATGGTCCATAGAGCCAACACCACCAGCCCGCCGCACCCACAGCTGCTGGAGGGTCCATAGAGCAAACACCCCCAGCCAGGGGGAACACAGCTGCTGGAGGGTCCATAGAGCCAACACCACCATCCCGGGACCCCACAGCTGCTGGAGGAGCCATAGAGCCAACACCACCATCCAGGGGCCCCACAGCTGCTGGAGGGTCCATAGAACCAACACCACCATCCAGGAGCTCCCACAGCTGCTGGAGGGTCCAGAGACCCAACACCACCATACAGGCTCCACACAGGCTCAATGGAGGTCTGGGAATTAGAGGCCGGGGTAGGACTTGGAAGTCTTGTTCCTGCTTTTTCAACCAGTGTCAGACACTTCTAGCCATGTGACATATCACATTGCTTGAAGATCTTGCTGAAGGATCTCATCTGCCCCAGGAGGAGACAGGAGACAATCAGCATGTATGGGTGTATGTGATCTGCAGGGAGGGATTCATACCAAAATTGGGTGCGAGCACCTTCCACATGGATGAGTGGCCCAGAGAACGCCCTGAAAACATTCCCCAGACCATAAGGCCATGTTCACACGGCTTAAAATGGGCCGTATTTCGGTCTGTAATTACGCGCCGAAGTGCGCCAATTACGGGCCGAAAACGGCCCATTCATTCGGTAATCACAGTTCTCATAAAACTTGATTGTCCCTCTCCCGCCCGCGAGGCCGGCGGGAATAATTGACATTCACTTTTGCGCGTATCAGCGAGTGCCGGCCCCGTCATCCCCGTCCGCCGTCACAGCGTATTGCGGGGTAAATACGCCTGAAATACACCGTGTGAACATGCCTAACATGCAGGGACATCGTTGCTGGGGCCTCTAACAGTAGGTTAGCAGAGGTGCAGGACATCTGTCTGCTCGGGGCCCTACACAGTAGGGTTGCAAGGTGCAGTGACATTGTCTGTCCGGCTCTACACAGTAGGGTTAGCAGAGTGCAGTGCTCCGTCTGCTCGGGCCCTCCATAGGGTTGCAGAGTGCAGTGACATCCATCTGTCTGGGCCCGTACACAGTTGGTAAAGATAGCAGGACATCCGTCTGCTCCAGGCCCCATAACATAAGGTTAGCAGAGGTGCAGTAACATCAGTCGCCGGGCCCTGTACCGTAGGGTTACAGGTGCAGTGATATCTTTGTTCCGGGCTCTACACAGAGGGTAGCGAGTGAGTGACATCCGTTGCTCCGGGCCCATGACATAGGTTAAAGGTGCAGTGACATCAAGTTGCTCTGGGGCCCCTTACACAGTGGATGTTGGCAGAGTGCGGTGACATCCATCTGACTCAGGGCCATTTACACAGTAGGGTTAGCAGAGGTGCAGTGACATCCTTCTGCTCCGGGGCCCATAAGCAGTAGATTTGGCAGTGGTGCATTTAAATAAGTCAGCTCCGGGGCCCCATACACAGTTGGATTAGCAGAGGGGCAGTGACATCCATCTGCTCTGGGGCCCCATACACAGTAAGGTTAGCAGAGGTGCAGGGACATCCATCTGCTCCAGGGCCCCATACACAGTAGGGTTAGCAGAGGTGCAGTGACATCGTCTGCTCGGGGCCCATACACAGTAGGGTTAGCAGGTGCAGTGAAATCCGTCTGCTCCGGGGCCCATACACAGAAGGGTTAGCAGAGGTGCAGTGACATCCATCTGCTCCAGGGCCCCATACACAGTAGGGTTAGCAGAGGTGCGGTGACATCCGTCTGCTCCGGGGCCCCATATACAGTAGGTTCACTGTTGTTGTGAGAGACACATGTCTGGTCGCACCCTATTTCATTTTGGTGCTGAGCTGCTCCCCTGTAGCATGTTCCCTCGCGCTCTTCCATACCCGACCTTCACCTCTCACATCAATGGCGCACGGTGTTCCGCAGTTTCCACGTTTCACTTATTCAGAATGGCCCAAAAGCCAATAATCATCACTTTTCACAAGTCTAATAAATTCTCTGTTTTACCCATTACAGCAACGAGTGATATGTGTACGGACAGCCTATCACACACCTTATGCAGCCACCAAGCCAGCGCACCACACATGACTCCTTCATGAGCCCCGAGCTGCCAATGCTGAAAGTTGGAAGTGGTCATAATAACGTGGCTTGCCTGTGTATACAGATGCAGTTAATACGCCTCATGTCTTATCTGCCTAGTAAGGGTCTTGTCTACTAGTAAGTTTCATCATGAGCAGCTGTGTATGGGAAGAAGCGCCTTCTTTGACAGTCCTTGTAAGATCTAGTACAGCAGTGCCACCTAGTGGCTTTATTATCAGAAACCACGGAATTAATGTGACAAATCCAGAATAAAAATTAGGAAACCGGCAGTGATCTGCAACCAGTGGCTCGCCTGCTCTGTGCAAAACTACAACTCCTAGCGTGCGCTGACCGCCTTTGGCAGGTTGTGTTTCTGTCTGGGCTGCTTGGGAGTTGTAGGTTTTCAACTGCAGGAGGGTCCCAGGTTGCCGACCACTGCTGTAAACCTAGACTACATCTCAGCTGGCCACACCCCGGAGCCAGAAATGACCTATGGCCACCAATGACCAGAAATAGCCACAGAATGCAGATTAATGGCGCCGCTTATCAGGGCAGATTCTGTTCTTAGCTGAGGCTTTGGACTCCGGTGCTGTCATGACTTTTTGTTTTGTTTGAGCAAGTTCCTCCTTCCATGCTCCTCATGTTACCAAACAGGTTGGTCCGGTCTCCAGCATTCAATGTCCCGCTCCAGACCCCTCCTTACCACGGGACGGTGTATGTACATAAACCTGAGAGCAGTGCCAAGAAAGTTGTCCTGACCAGAGGGTTACGTCATGTGCTTAGGGTTGGTTTGGATCAATAATGCAGAGTATGGGGGTGCAGAGAAGTCCTGTAACCATGGGGGGCTGAAGTAAGAATGGCCCCTTGTGGTTACTGTGGGGTCCACAGTCCAGGTTTGCCCTGGCTCTATGGCAGGAGTGGGCCAAGGTAAACAAGGCAAATTGGGCAGGTGGGGGCGGGCTTGTCATATTAGGATAGAGGTCCTCATCTGTGGCTCTTCAGGTGTTGCAAAACTACACCTCCTAGCATTTCCTGACAGCCCTTTGAGCAGCGGGGTAATCATTATAGATTAGTGGTCCTCAACCCGTGGCTCTTCAGGTGTTGCAGAAATACAACTCCCAGCACTTCTTGATGGCCCTTTTAAAGCAAAGGAACGGGGGTTCCCAACCCCTGGGTTCAAACACCAAACAAGCATTTTTTCTGGTTTTAAAAATTTGCTTGCCAAGTTGAAGCATTAATTGTAAAAATAAAATCTTGGGGAGATCCTATACCCCCCCTAAGAACCCACTTTATTGGTCTGTTGCTAAGAACTTTGTCAGGCCCCAAAAACCTTTCAGAGAGACCCAATCGAACAATTGTACTATCCCAGTCTGGGACCTTTTCAGAAGATAAACATTTGTAGCCCCAACAACCCCACTTTGGCAGCCTAGGGTAGACCAACATTTGTACATCAAATGGCGGCCCCTTTTCAGGGGAAAATTTGGTCTGTGGGTATAGACCAGGGGCCAGCCTATAGGAGAGAGAAAGGTCTGTAGCTATAGCAAACCCGTGCTGGACCGCCCATCAGGAGAGATGAAAAAGGTCCTGTAGCTTAGCAACACATGTGGGAGCCTATTAGAGAGACCCAACAGGTCTGTAGCTATAGCGCCAGTGCTGGCAACCTATTAGGAGAGATGGAAAAGGTCTGTAGCATTGGGCCATGTGGCGCAGCCTATCAGGAGAGATGAACAGTCTGAGCTATAGGACTAGGAGGTGATGCAGCCCATACAAAGGGGATATCTAGGAATAGGTAGGACACTGTTAATGGACACATATTGCAATATTTGTTTTTGCAAGATCTAACATGAAAAACAGCAATCCTTGTAGTGAGACAACCCCTTTAGTGCTCAAATCTGGCAGTTTGCAGCAAGAAAAGAGTCCAGTTTATTCATGAGCAGGTGTTAACCCCACCCACTCAAGGCTAGCCCCACCCATTTGACAGTTATTCACATGTTTCTACCGACTCAGAGTTCTAGGTTAATCTGTTGTGAGGTGGGCGGGTCGTGAATAAAACAGACTCTTTTCATGAAGGAACTGGACTCTTCTCTGGCTGAACAGGCTGCATACTGCCAGATTTGAGCATTAAATGCTCTGAAACGGCTGCATCTTACGGAATAAGGGACACAGCGCTGGAAACAGCATGTCTGTCCTCAGCAAGGGGGCCATAATCTATGGGACAGGTTCCCTTTAAGCTCCTCACCTTTCCCCATTCCTGCACTTCCCTCTTCTTTCGAATGACAAAAAAAACGAGGAGAGGTGAGTATGCGGGGCGCCCTTCTGGAGTCCATGAGATTCCCATTTTTTCTGGGACCAGTCTAGTTACTTATAATCTATCACAGAGAAGTCATTTTCAGCTTCTGCGCCACTGTGCAGACAGTAAAATGCCCCCCCCCCCCAGCTACCATGTCTCTTTTATAATACTGGTATCTTCTTATGTGGCAGACAAGCTGCAGGGACCGGTGCACTGCTACCTCTGCACTCCCTATAGCTACGCCTCTGGTCTGTCAAGCAGCAAATTGCTAATGGTTTCCAAATAACAAACCGTACAATTTTCAGTGCAGCTCTGGATGTGATTGGAGTGTAAGAGATGATCTAGCCGCAGATCAGCACTACTATGTCCTCGGTCATACCAATCTTAAAGGGGTTGTCTCACTACAAGGATTGCTGCTTTTTATGTTAAAGATCTTGCAAAAACAAGTCACTTTTGCATTTTGTGTCCATTAACAGTGGGCCTACCTATTCCTAGAATATCCCTCTTTATGGTCTGCATCAGCTCCTCAGGTCGCTATAGCTGTAACCTGTTCGATCTCTCATGATAGGCTGCCAACTGGGTGTATTAGCTTTACTCAGAAACCTTTTTTTGAATTTTATTACCTGATAGGCTGCCAGCCCGGTTGCTATAGCTACGACCTGTTCGTCTTTTCTGATAGGCTGCCAGCACTGGTTGCTATAGCTACAGACCTGGCTTCTACTGCAGCCTAGTAGAAGCCAGTATATCCCCTCTTGTATGGGCTGCAACAGCTCCTCAGGTCACTGTAGCTACAGACCTGTTTGATCTCTCCTGATAGGCTGTCAGCACTGGTTGTATAGCTACGGGACCTGGCTTCTATGCAGCCAGGGGAAAAGCCAGTAAACACACCCTGGAATTCAAAGTGAAACCAAGAAAACAGGACGAATCAATGTAGTGAGACAACCCCTTTAAATCTCACATTTCTCTTGCAGATCCTTGGAGCCTGACCCGGTTTCGGAATATGGATCCTTGTGGATAAAACCAGTTTTATCGCCGTCTTACGTAAGTTGCCCTAATGAGTTCTTATTGCATCAGTTATGTAACGTCCCGGCCGATCTGTCGCCGCTATTGTTCTATGTTATCTGTTTTATTGGATTTGTAAAAACTCGTGATTGAGAATTTACCAGAACTGTGTGACTTGTCATGTGAGGCCATCGGGGGCTAGAAAAAATCTAGTATATGCCAATGTGTCGAAGCGGCGTTACCTGCTGCAAAGTCCACCCGGCTGCAAAGTTTGACTGGTCACTGTCTATAGAGGTGAGATAATGGAGATAAAACATGGTCGGGGGCAGGTTTTTTTATTCAAAAAAATTTTAGCTTGTTTACCTTTGCTAACCAATTCTTTTCACTCATGGCAGGTCTGTAGTTTTGTTTACTACAAATTAAATCTCCTGCACTTATATTTTTAAAACGTCAGTAGATAAAAAAACTAAAATTGTTATTCTCTACTAAGAAATACCCCACCCGACCATAAATGGAGTCTGAAAGCCCCTTTTGGGATTTTGTGAAACAGCATGGTGAAAAAAAACCCTTTAACCCTTTACCGAAACAGGACGTAAATGTATTTAAAGGGGTTGTCTCATCTTTGATTATGTTCCCCAACTTTTTTTTCTTGGGTTTCACTTTAAATTTCGGGGGTGTTACTGGCCCACAGCTGCAGCGCGGATCTATCAGGAAGATAGAACGGGTCTTAGCTATAGCGACCAGCTGGCAGCCTATCAAGAAGCAAACAGGCTATACTAAAAGCGACCAGTGTGGCACCCCTATAGGAGAGAAAAAAGGCGTATTGGGCAACCAGTGCTGGCGCCTATCAGGAGAGATCAAACAGGTCTGTAGCTATAGGCCAGTGCACACCTTGGGGGAGAGATCAAAACAGGTCTGTAGCTTAGCGACCTGTGACAGCCTATCAGGAGGATCAAACATCTGAGCTATGCAACCAGTGGACAGCCATCAGAGAGACAAACAGGTCTGAGCTTAGCACCAGGGGCGCCATCAAGAAGGGGTCAAACAGGCTGCATTAAAATCAGCGTGGCTATCAGGAAGGTAGAAGGGGGCGTCTATGGACCTGAGGAGCTGAGCAGCCCTAAGGAGGGGATTTTCTGTAAAAGGTGGGGACACTGTTAAGGACACATATTGCAAAGTACTTCTTTTTGCAAGATTTTACTTAAAAAGCAACAATCCCTGTAGTGAGACAACCCCTTTAAAGAGTAAAATAAAATTTTAAAAAAATTAAAAGTTCAAATCACAGGGGTTTTCCCATTTTATAAAGAAATAAAAAGTTCCACATATTTGGTATCGCCCCGTCTATAAAAGTATGATCTATTAAAGTATAACATAATTTATCCTGAACACAGTGGAAGAAAAAAAATTCCAAATGCCAAAATTGCATCTTTTTTTTTTTGTCATTTCATGTCCCCTTAAAAATTGAAATCAAAAAGAATTAAAAAAATCGACGCTTTCCCAAATGTCCCAATAAAAAGTTCAGTTCATCTCACAAAAAAATCTTTTTGGTCCAAGCAAATGGCGCAAATGTAAGAGAATGTTTGAATTTTTTTATGGTACTAAAACATAACGGGAATTCAACATATTTGATATCACTGGAATCATATCAACCTGCAGAAAACGGAGAGCGCATCATTTATACCCCAAGGAGTGAAAAGCTTTAAAAAAAAAAACCCCCCCAAACAGGCGAAATAGTTTTTTTTGGGGTTTTTTTTTTTTTTTTTTTTTTACATTTTAAACCCCACTTTGAATTTTTTTTCGGTTTCCCCGTATATTCTATGTACGTGACGACACCATTAAAAGACATCTTGTAAAGCAAAAAAAAACCCTATATTCTAGGACATGGAGGATTTAAAAAAAAAATTATGGGGTCTTTAACCCCGGGTGTCAGTAAGGGTTTTAAAGCGGGGCTGCTGTACAAGCTTCAGCGAAGATTTAATGCCAGCCATACAACTCATGGGCCTTTTGTATAAAACTGTCTAGCAGGGAAAAATGTTTTGTCCCCTACGACCAATTCAGAAAAAACCCATATACAAAAAAACGGAACCATACAAACTAATCAAGCCCATAGCGACAATCAAACCCAAAAGGGGCCAATCAAGCCACAGAACCAATCGGGCCCAACAACCCAAACAGGGGCCTTAGTAACCAAGCTCATACAACCAATCACCTCTAAACCCCAAAATCGAGCTCATGCAACCCAAACAGGCTATAAATAACCACTCTCATAGCAAACCCAAACACTCTCATAGCAACCAACAAGCCATAGAAACCAATCAAACCCCTAATAACCCAATTTAAGGTCATGGGAAACCATAGACCCATACAACCATTTAGAACTCATAGGAACCAGAGCCCATAGCAACCAATCAGAGCTCCTAACAACCAATCAGGGCCTATAGTAACTAATCAGAGCTCATAGCAACCAATCAGAGCTCATAGAAACCAATCAGAGCCCATAATAACCAATTAGAGGTCATGGAAACCAATCAGAGCCCATAGCAACCAATTAGAACTCATAGTAACCAGAGCCCATAGCAACCAATCAGAGCTCATAACAACCAATCAGGGCCTATAGTAACTAATCAGAGCTCATAGCAACCAATCAGAGCTCAGCTTTAATTTTTCCAGAGCAATATATGAAATGAAAGCTGAGCTCTGATTGGTTGCTATGGGCAACAAAGTCATTCTTAGGCCCGGTTCACATCTGAGTTGGTGGAGATTCCGTCACAAATGGTGGAAAAAATAGTACAGGATGCAGCACCATTTTTTCCGTTGAAGTGACCATGATCGAAACCTGATGGACCCCATTGTAGCCAATGAGATCCATTGAGCATAGTTGGTATCTGTCGTGTACCAGACCCGGGGCTGTCTCTGCGACCGAAGTTCCAAACGGTACCTTCAACACAGATGTGAACTGGGCCTTAGTGTTGGGGAGTGTTCACACAGCGTTTCTTAAACACGTGTGTTGGTACATTTTACGCACTGAAAAACAGACCCCAAAATGTATTTTACAATGTTCAGCGACTACATTGATTTCAATGTAAAACCTGCATAGTCATTCAGACAACACGCGTTTTACATCCTTTTTTGCTTTGCGTTAAACGGATGAGTTCAAAGAAGTGACGCCAATTCTTGATCCGTTTTATGCATTGAAAAGCCCATAGCAACAATAGGGATATGGTTCTGCAGTCCAGAAAACGTCTCCAAATACGTAGCACACTTTGCGATACATTTTTGGATGCATTTGACGCAATATGTTTTACGTATTGCAAAAACGTATCCAAGACGCCGTCTGCACATATCCTTAGATAGTATTCATAAATGAGGCCCAGTCAGTGCATTTGCTAAGATCCTACGACTCCTAAGAATGAAAGGAAAAAAAGGAAAGACCCCTCGTTCTGCAGATTGATGCAGGTCATAAACTCTGCAGATTGCACAGATATCACACATCGAATTGCAGATCCTAACAGGCCTTCGTCAGCACCCATGGAGGTAAGATCCGATTCTTTATTGGGTTACAACATGTGAAACATAAAACAGCTGACGCGTTTCGGACTCAACAGCCTCCTTGGTCGCCGCACCGCATAAAACGCGTCAGCTGTTTTATGTTTCACATTCTTTAGCTCAGATTTTACCGCTGGAGTTATATTGCGCGGATGAAGGTCGGTTACGATCTGCAACTAGTTTACTACCGAGTCATAACTGTCTTCCGGATTTGGCCGTGCACCCTATGCGTGCCGCTATTAACTAGTGGTGAGCTGGCTACATTCCTTCTACTGCTATCCATTCACACAACTAATGCTGAGATATGTAAAAGTTGTGGGAAAACCCCGCTGGCACTGGCGTGTTGCTCGGTTGCTATCTGTCAATCATTGACCCGAAGGCTTATGCTCCGCTGCAGACTGTAAATGGAAAGAGACTGTAAGACGACAAACGGACGCATCACAAGAACTGCCTGAGAGGAGTCGGAAAACTCAACAGTTATAAGAATAGAAAACAAGTCGCCAATAACTTACACTCAACATACACGATATAAATAATCTATACACCGATCAGCCATAACATTAAAACTGGCGGGGGGGATGACACTGATTATACGGTAACAATGGCGCCTATCGCAGGGTGGAGGGGTTATTAGGCGGCAGGTTGATGTGTTGTGTAAGGGTCTGGGCAACTCTGACAAACGCCAGATTGTAATGTCCTAATGACTGGGTCAGATCTCCAGAATGACAGGTCATGTTGGGTGATCCTGGTGGTTAGTATCTACCAAAAGTGATCCAAGGAAGGACGACCGGTGAGAGGCAAAACAGTAGGTCTTATAGGGTGTTCCTGCTATTTAGTGGTTAGTACTACAAGGATCGCTGCTTTTTATGTTAAAGATCTTGCAAAAAACAAGTCACTTTGCAATATGTGTCCATTAACAGTGTCCTACCTATGCCTAGATATCCCCTCTTGTATGGGCTGCATCAGCTCCTCAGGTCGCTATAGCTACAGACCTGTTTGATCACTCCTGATAGGCTGTCAGCACTGGTTGCTATAGCTACAGACCTGTTTGATGTATCCTGATAGGCTGCCAGCACTGGTCGCTACAGCTTCAGACCTGTTCTATCTCTCCTGATAGGCTGTCAGCGCTGGTTGCTATAGCTACAGACCTGTTTGATCTCTCCTGATAGGCTGTCAGATCTAGTTGCTATAGCTACAGACCTGTTTCATCTATCCTGATAGGCTGCCAGCACTGGTCGGTATAGCTTTAGACCTGTTCTATCTCTCCTGAAAGGCTGCCACCGCTGGTTGCTATAGCTAAAGACCTGTTCGATCTCTATAGCTACAGCCCTGGCTTCTATTGCAGCCTAGTGGAAGCCAGTAAACACGCCTCTGAATTCAAAATGAAGCCAAGAAAACAGGACTGAGGTGAGGTGAATGAATGTAGTGAGACAACCCCTTTAACCAAAGTCATCCAAGGTCATGGGCGCGCAAGGCTCAGCTCGCCTAGTCTGATACCTCAGAAGAGCGACCGGAGCACAAATGACTAAAAAAGTTCCCACTTTCCAGGATAGAAAGGTATAAGAACACAAAGGCCTCCTTCTGGGTCCATCCTGGATGCCCTATCTAGTCTGGTCCCCCTGCCCATTACCAGTTCCTAACTTGCACTGTATCAGTGGGCCCCATGTTTTTTTTGTTTTTTTTTTATCAGGACCCCATGCTGCCAATACTGATTGCGCCCCTGAGTCCCATTAGTAATACATGTTGCCCAGCTTAGGATATTACTCTGTTTAGCAATGTTTTATCTGTTTGTGGGAAAGCTGGGTGACAGCCACTCATGTCCTATAGATTTTTCACCCCGCTTTCTCAAACTCTTGTTATACCTGAACAGAGGAGAATTTAATACATTAATGGACATATATAAGCCTTTCAGAAGGCTGGGAAAGAAGAGGAACGAACCCCGTGTAACCCGCGTCGTATTCGTTGCCACCCAGCTTTCCCAGAAACAGAAGTATCCGGGAAAGTTTTTAACAATTTGACAGAAGAAGATGACAGACACCCAGGCTAGAAAAACCGGAGCTGGGACAACAATTTTTTACATGATATAGCTGCTGTCACTGTAAATATGTTGCTTGACCTTCAAAACCAGTGAACAGTGTTTACCCAGCTTTCCCAGACTCCTGAATGTCAAATCTGCATATCCGTGTATGATATCCAGAGGGCCAGACCTGCCTAGTTATAGAATAGTAAATCTCCTATTCTAATGTCATGGCCGATTAGCCGTTCTGTGGTTCGGGAAAGCTGTGTGTGAGCACAACAGCCGTTGTCATTTTGGTCTTAAAGCGGTTGTCTCAATACAGGGATCGCTGCTTTTTATGTTAAAGATCTTGCAAAAACAAGTCACTTTGCATTGGGGCTATTAACAGTGTCCTACCTACCTATTCCTAGATGTCCCCTCTTGTATGGGCTGCATTAGCTCCTCAGGTCGCTATAGCTATAGACCTGTTTACTCTCTCATGATAGGCTGCCAGCACTGGTTGCTATAGTTATAGTCATAAACCTGTTCAATCTCTCATGATAGGCTGCCAGCACTGGTCGCTATAGCTACAGACCTATTTGGTCTCTCCTGATAGGCTGTCAGCACTGGTTGCTATAGCTACAGACCTGTTCGGTCTCTCCTGATAGGCTGCCACTACTGGTTGCTATAGCTACAGACCTGTTTACTCTCATGATAGGCTGCCAGCACTGGTTGCTATAGTTATAGTGATAGACCTGTTCAATCTCTCATGATAGGCTGCCAGCACTGGTTGCTATAGCTACAGACCTGTTTGAGCTCTCCTGATAGGCTGCCAGCACTGGTTGCTATAGCTACAGACCTGTTTGAGCTCTCTTGATAGGCTGCCAGCACTGATTGCTATAGCTACAGACCTGTTTGCGCTCTCCTGATAGGCTGCCAGCACTGGTTGCTATAGCTACAGACCTGGCTTCTACTGCAGGCTAGTGGAAGCCAGTAAACACACCCCTGAATTCAAACTGAAACCAAGAAAACAGAACTTAGGTGAGATGAATCGATGTAGTGAGACAACCCCTTTAATGGTTGTTATTCAGCTTTTCCAAAACTCAATATAACGAAAGTGCATCACCTGCTATGATAAGCCTGTGGGAGGGTTCATTGCAGACCTGCTGGTGGCCACCCAGCTTTTCCAGATACAATGAAGAATCTGTATAAAATTGAACTTTCCGTAATAACAGTCCAGTATTTTCTACCTCCTTGGTTGCGCTGATGCAAAACTACAACTCCCATCATGGGCTTAACTACAGCCATCGTGGCTGCTATAGGGCCCAGAGTTTTAGAGGCCCTACTCAGGTACAAGAACATTGTTCCTTTTTGTAGAGAACAAGTAGTTGGCGGCGCTCCTGCTCTACTATGTGGGTTCCCTGATATATGGCGGTATTATTTATACCTACAATTATTACTCCCATCATGGGCAGCCATAGTGACTGCTATTGGGCCCACAATTTTAGGGGCCCAACTCAGGTACAAGAACATTGTTCCTTTTTGTAGAGAACAAGTAGTTAGCGGCTCTCCTGCTCTGTGTGGTCTCTCAGATATATGGCGGTATTACTTATACCTTTAATTATTACTTCCATCATGGGCGGAACTACAGCCCTAGAATACTCTCCTATGTGGCTTTAGGGAGTACGTGGACAGATATCTGTCACCGAAAGGGCTGGTTTCGGGGAAGGAAGCGGGCAGTTTGTGTGTCAGTAGCACTAAGTTACTGACACATCTTAGTGTTAGAATAGCTGCTTCAACTAGCCTAGTCCGGGCCGGTTTTTCCTGGAATGGTCTAAGTAATGGGTGGGAAGCTACTCCCATGTACCTGGTACCAGGCTCCATAAAGGCTTGGCCTGAGTTTTAGGGGCCCCGCTCAGGTACAAGAAGATTGTTGCTTTTTGTAGGGAACAAGTAGTTGGTGGCTCTCCTGCTCTACTATGTGGGTTCCCTGATATATAGCGGTATTCTTTATACCTATAATTATTACTCCCATTATGGGCCTAACTACAGCCATAGTTGTTGCTATGGGGCCCAGAGTTTTAAGGGCCCCGCTCAACAAGTAGTTGACGACTCTGCTCTACTATGTGGACTCCTTGATATATGGCGGTCTTTATTTATACCTATAATTATTACTCCCATCTGGCGCTAGGGCCCCCCAGTTTTAGGGGGCCCCCCCAGGTACAAGAACATTGTTCCTTTTTTTTAGGGGAAAAAGTAATTGGCGGGTCTCCCCGCCTACTAGGGGTTCCTACATTGGGGTATTATTTATCCTATATATTTCTCCTTATGCTCTTTTTATTTTATTGTCATTAGGTGAAGGGGCCCAGTTTAATTTCACCATGGGGGCCCTATAAATTCTAGTTACGCCCGTGACTCCCAGCAATATATTACAGAACATTGTTGTCTCACACACAGATAGCTCCTCGTCATCTCTGAAGATCGGCTCGTACATCCTGATCGCTGTAGGAGGCTTCACAATGATCATGGGATTCCTGGGCTGCATTGGGGCTGTGAATGAAGTGCGCTGCCTCCTGGGACTGGTAAGTATATATTGTGTACCTGTAAAATACTGAGGAATGGGAGGCAAACAATGGCGACTCCGAGGTCCACTGAGCACCAGGTAACACAACTAGAGCTCAGAAGATTTCAGATGTAAGACGTGATAGTCCTATAATAAGTTACTGTGTGATTAGTGGAAAAGCAAATATATGAGCTGCTGTCCCTTTAAGACAAGTCATCCTTACAGTCTCTATATGGTTATATTGCAGTATTTCACGTTCCTGCTGCTCATACTCCTCGCCCAGATCGCTGCAGGAGTCCTGATTTACCTCCACAGGGAATCGGTAAGTACATAGGACCGGCAGTGATGTACCTATGAGGTATGTGGATGGGAGGGCCGATATGTGGATGGCAGGGCCGATATGTGGAGGGCAGGGGAGAGCTGCTGCGTGCATGGCAGGGGAGAGCTGCTGCGTGCATGGCAGGGGAGAGCTGCTGCGTGCATGGCAGGGGAGAGCTGCTGCGTGCATGGCAGGGGAGAGCTGCTGCGTGGATGGGATGGGAGAGCTGCTGCGTGATGGCAGGGAGAGCTGCTGCATGATGGTAGGGAGGCTCTGCATAGATGGCAGGGGAGAGCTGCTGCATGGATGGCAGGGGAGAGCTGCTGCATGGATGGTAGGGGAGAGCTGCTGCATAGATGGCAGGGGAGAGCTGCTGCATGGATGGCAGGGGAGAGCTGCTGCATGGATGGTAGGGAAGAGCCGCTGCGTGGATGGGGGAGCCGCTGCGTGGATGGGGGAGCCGCTGCGTGGATGGGGGAGCCGCTGCGTGGATGGGGGAGCCGCTGCGTGGATGGGGGAGCCGCTGCGTGGATGGGAGAGCCGCTGCGTGGATGGGAGGGGATGGGAGAGCTGCTGCGTGGATGGTAGGGGAGAGCTTCTGGGAGAGCCGCTGCGTGGATGGTAGGGGAGAGCCGCTATGTGAATGGGCTGAAAGGTGGGCTACATGGATAAGAATAGGAGGGTGGCAATGTGGATGGCATGGGAGGGCAGCTATGCAGATGGCATGGTAGGGCCGTGACGTGGATGAGATTAGGAGGGCTACTGCATGGACGGCATGGGAGGGCCGCTAGGTGGACGGCGTGGGTGGGGCGCGAGGTGGACGGCGTGGGAGGGGCGCGAGGTGGACGGCGTGGGAGGGGCGCGAGGTGGACGGCGTGGAGGGGACGCGAGGTGGACGGCGTGGAGGGCGGCGAGGTGGACGGCGTGGGAGGGCCGCGAGGTGGACGGCGTGGGAGGGCCGCGAGGTGGACGGCGTGGGAGGGCCGCGAGGAGGACGGCGTGGGAGCGCCGCGAGGAGGACGGCGAGGGAGGGCCGCTTGGTGGACGGCTTGGGAGGGCCGCTCGGTGGACGGCCTGGGAGGGACGCGGGGTGGACGGCGTGGGAGGGCCGCTAGGTGGACGGCGTGGGAGGGCCGCGAGGTGGACGGCATGGGAGTGGCCGTAGGTGGACGACATGGGAGGGCCGCGAGGTGGACGGCATGGGAGGCCGCGAGGTGACGACATGGGAGGGGCGCGAGGTGGACGGCGTGGGAGGGCCCCTAGGTGGACGGCACGGGAGGGCCGCTGGGTGGATGGGATGAAAGAGCTGCTAAGCGGATGGAATATGGGAGCCACTACGTGTATGGGCTGGTGCCGCTTCATGGACTGTATGCGACTCTATATGGATAAATGGGCGGGGCAGTAGATTATTTGGTTGGGTGGACAAATAGTTGGTTGAATGAGAGGATAAAGTAGGTGGAGGGTGGATTGGAAAGGGAGGTGGATTTGTGAATGGATGGGAAGGTAATTGCTTGGTCGGGTTAGTGTATAAGATTCGGTGGGGGGGTAGTGTGGAGGGGGCTTGGGGAGGGGATTAGTTATTTGGAAAAGTAGGTTGTTGAATTGGGTGGATGAATAGTTGGATGCTTGGGTGGACTAGTGAATGGGTAGGTAGGTGACTGGACAGTGGGTGTATGGGATTAGGTGGTTTAGTGGATGTATAGGTTGGGGAGTATCCCTCAGTCACTGTCCTTGGCACTGCCCAGATAATACCATCTGCTGCTTCCTCCCCACATTGTCTGACCTCTGTACCGTGGCTGTAATGTTCATTTCTTTGCTCTCCTCCCATTGTAGCTTAAAACAGAGATGTCTGATATAATCCAAGAGCTGATTGTGACCTACAACCCCAATGACAGCATGAATATAAGCTCGGAGGCCACGTGGGACTACATCCAGGACACGGTGGGTACACAGCGAGGTCACTGATCACAGGGGAGGCTTCTGCCGATAATGCACTTACTGTCCTCACATATTATACATCCCGTAATTCACATAATCTAGGTTTTATTGGATGTTGTTAGGACTTATAGTCAGGATGGGACGGTTTAAAATTAAATTTTGGGGTTTTAAGCTTTTTTCCCACTGGCTCCTTCGGGGAAACAAGGGGGTTGGACACGGGTTCAAAATTTCATTGGACCCTTTTTAGTCAATGGGGCCCTTTGGGGCGCTTCGGCATCCACCGTAAACCAGTACCTTTTAAACACCTCTGCAAGGGAATGGGGAACCCCCCCAAAGTAACATTGCAGTTAAGCCGCACCATTATGTCACAGAAGGGCCACTTAGTCTTACTGGGTTCCAAAAACAATTATTGCCATGGACAACAACATATCTATGTAGCTATAAATATATATAAAAATAAATATATATAAAATATATATATATATATAATATATATATATACAAAATAATAAAATTTTGAAAAATTTTATAAACACCACACATATACACCCCGGGCCTTTTTAAATTAGGTACACCATGCAAAGAAAAGGGGTTTAAACCCCCCTTTTTCCCTTCAAAACGCCTCAATTCTTCGTGGAAATAGTTTCCACAAGGTGTTCCCAACGTTTCTCAATTGGTACCAAGGGGCCCAAAAAAGGGGCCAAGAAAAAAAATTTCCCCCACACCAAAAAACCCCAAACCACCACCAGCCTGAACCTTTGGGATACAAGGCAGGATGGATCCATGCTTCATGTTTTTGACCCCCCCAAAATTTCTGCCCTACCACCCAATGCGCAGCAGAAATCGAGACTCACAGACCGGGAAAACGTTTTTCCAATTTTCTACGTCCAATTTGGGATGAGCTTGGGAAAAATTGGAGCCCATTTTTCCTGTTCAAAGCTAAAAGGGGAGGGGGCCCCCGGGTGTGGTTTTCTGCTGCTGTACCCCAAATCTGCCTCAAAGTTCGCCGAACTGTGCGTTCAAGAGGGCTCTTCTGCCTATTTTTTTTTGGGAAGGGGGGCTATTTGATCACTTTTTGCCTTTCTATCACTCAAACCCAGTCTCCCCCATTCTCCTTTGACCTCTGGCATCAACAAGGCATTTCCCCCAAAAAAAAAAAAGGGAATTGGGGGGGGGGGGTTTGGGGGGGGGGGGAGTTTTTTTTTTTGAAGAAAAGGTTGGTTGGGTTTTGAAAATTTGGAAGTTTTAAAGTTTTGTTTTTAAATTAAGAAAAATTTGGAAAAAAGGGGGAGGGTTAAAAATTAAATATTTTTTAATATATTTTTTTGAAATTAGGGGAAAATTGGGTTTAAAGGGGGTTAAACATGTTAAATTTATGGGGGGGGGTGTTTTGGGGGTTTGATTTTAAAATTAATTTTTTAAAGGGAGGTTTTAAGGGGTATTAAAAAAGGGGGTTTTGAGGGGTAATTTAGTTATATGTTTTTAAAATTTTGAATTATAAACAGTGACGGGTTTAGTTTTTAAAGGGAAAAGTATTTTTCCCCCTCGAAATACTTTTTTTTTTGGGGGCTTGGGGAGTACGTACAAAATTTCTGTCACCAAAAACTCGGGTTTTCCCTGTAAAAGGAAACGGGCATTTTGGGGTTTTCAGTATTAAACTGAGTGCCCTTTAGTGGTAAAGGGTTTTTGCTTAAAACACCCAGCCCGGGCCCCCTTTTTTCCGGGAATGGTAACCAATGGTGGGGGGGGCTACCCTCTGAAACCGGGTTTGATCGCCGGGCCCCAAAAAGGGGTTTTTCCCTGCAGACCTAGGGTTGTTCCTGGTAAAAACTTTGTTTGGGGAGATTTTTAAAGACCTACTGTGAGTAGTGACCCTGTGCCCTGCATTAAAAAATTTGTCCAGGAAAAAACCTTTGTTTTTAGTAAATTGCCCCCACCAGCAGGTGTTTGCTTTTGTTCAGCCTGAAGGTAAGGCAGCACCTGAACTTTGAACTTTTACACCTTGTGGCCTTGTCTAAGTTGAAGCCAATCTGAATGGTGACATCTGGCAATGACAGGTAACCGCTAAAGCTAATCATTGTCTGCAGTGGTTTTAAGGTGACCACAGCAGTCGAACGTCCACCGGAGAAATGCGGGAGATGGCGAACGGCGGCAGAGATGAGGTGATTGGGTTTTTTTTTTTTTTTATTATTTTATCAGGGCATCACTAAACTAGACTAAAAACATGTTATATACATAACCTGGACAACCCCTTTAAGAGGTTTCATAGTAGGCAGACCCTCCCTAAATGTCCCAAAAAAAAATAAAAAGTTTATCCAGCATGAAGTAGAGGAATAAATCCAAAATGTATTTATGTATAATAGAAACCGCATAGCACGAACAGTCATGTATATGTATATATGCTTCATGGTTTTATTATACATAAATACATTTTGGGTTTTTTTTGACCAACGCTGGAAAAAAAAATTTTTTAAATTTTTACATTGTTTGGGGCAATTTCCAAGGGCCACTGGGTTTTCTTTTTTTTTTTTTTATGTACACTTTTTAAAAAATCCCTCCCCCCAAAAAAACCCCGATCCCTTGGGGACAAAGCAACTACCCAGTTTTTTGCTGAACCCTCTCGGACATTCAGGAGTGTTTTCCCACCAGGAGGTTTGGATGAAGCCCAGGTGGATTCATGGGAGCCCTTGTGGCAATTCTGATGAGACCACAGGCCTCGGTGAGCAGCCAAGTCATTACTCTCTTTGGTACTTTGGAAGGTTCCAGCATGTAAAGTTTACACCACATAACTTGATTCTGTTTTGAACAATTTGGGGAAAAAAAGTTTGGCCCCGCCCCGATCCGGGCCCTTTGGGGGAGGGGGGCTTATAAAAAGGGCCCGCCCTTAATACCCCCAGGAAAATTCTTACTGTATTGGTGCCCTAATGATCTGAGCACAGGACTGGCGTCAGCGCAGTGCTTTTTTGTATGATTTTCATGTTCACTACCTTTTTTTCTATTTGCAGCTCCATTGCTGTGGCTGGGACAGCTACCAGAACTGGACCCAAAACCCCAAAGGGTGCCAAAACCCAAACCCAAATTTTAAAACCTTGACCTTCGTTAAGAATGAGACAGTAAAAACCCAAAGGGTTCTTAATTCTTCTCCCGGAAATCTCTATCAAGATGTAAGTTTCTTTTTCATCTGCTACCTGACATAATTTCACCTAATTTGCACATTAAAAAGGCCTGGGGGTCATGGGTGCCCCCTTTTAATGGAGTCAACACTTTTTAGGGAAACTACTTTTGACAGATGTTGAGGCACCCAGTAGAGGTCCACCGAAATTCTGGTATTTTTGATGGATAATATATGTTCAATATAAATGCACATGAATGCCCCAAATGTAAAGCCTTAAAGGGGTGTTCCCACAAAGCAACTTTTGCATTACAGGGCAGCTTATAGCTAGCTATGACCTGACCGTGTTAGGGTATGTTCACGCGGCGTATTGCGGTGCGTACTGTACGCGCCGCAATATGCCGGGTGTTTTAGAAGTGCGTACTTCTAAAGCGGGGGGGGCCAGCCCCCCCAAAATTTTTTTACTTTTATTAACGAAGGGGGCGTAAACGCCGCAAAGAAGTGACATTTTTTCTTTTCTCCCCCTTTTTACAAAAAAGTGCCATTTTTAAACCGGGGGGGACAGACGTAATTCCAAAAGCGCTCAAAAAAGCCATGAAATTTCCCGTAATTGGGGGGGCGCATTTTTGACGTATTGGGGAAACCCCAAATACCAATTACCCCAAAGTGAACATACCCTTAAGGTATGTTCACACAGCTGGCCAGCGTGTACTTCTATAGGGCAGGGGGCCGTCCCCATTCACTTCTATTGTCCACGGTTTCGTAAACCCGGAAGACCCTGACGTGTTAAATTCTTTCTCCTGTTGTACAATATGTGCGTATTGTATGCCAGGAAAGACGGGCATAATTCATAGCTCTCTATAAGAGTTATGAATTCCTGTAATTGTGGGTGCATTTCGGCGTAATTTCACACAATAACAAAACCCCCAAATACGTCCTGCAAAATTTCGCCGTGTGAAATATCCCTTTCAGAATGAGGAAGGGAAAGGGGCTTACGCTCGTCCCCCCATTCCCTTTTATAGGATTTTTTGAAAATTAAACCCACGAGTATGATCCACTATGTTTGAAATTCCCATAAAAATAAAAGGTGAGGACGGCAGCAAGCGCCGCCCTTGTCATTCTGTAAGGCTATGTCTACATCGTTAAATTAAAATACCGTTGGAGGTTTGCTGAGCCGCACAAAAACCACTGTCAAACTTATGATTCCTGGTGGCCTAGTACATGGGCTGCACGGGAACCTGCCGAAACTCCGGCGGAATATACATGTTCTGTATTACGCCTGCCGGTTTAGGAAACACTCAGTAGACAATCTGTGCTGTGTAGAATATAGCACAAATTTTCTATTGAGGTGTACACAGCACTGAGAATGGTTGGAATTTCGGCGGATTCAAAATACTGAATCCGCTGAAAAACGGACCAAAATCCATAGATGTAGCCTAAAATGATCGACACGTAGCTTCCTATAAGCCAAACTGTGAGGCAATGTTCACACGGCTTATTCTTGGACGTATTTCAGCCCGTAATTCGCGCCGTTTTGCGCTCAAAACGGCTAAAATCCGTCCCGGTCATTACGGTAATCCACAGTTCTCTTAGTGAACTATGGATTACGTCTCCTCTCCCCGCTCGGACAATACGGCGAGCGGGGTGAGAAGTGACATGTCAATTATTCACGGCGTATATGCGCCGTGAGCAATGAATGTCTATGAGGCCGGCAGGTTGCCGCCCCCGCCCCCGTACACACGCGTAATTGCGGGGCGCAATATGTCCCGCAAATAAGCCGTGTGAACATAGCCTTAGGGTATGTTCACACAGCGTTTTGAGTCCGTGTGAACATACGTTATTAGATGTGTGTTTGGATTCGTCTATCGGACCCTAAACGGACACAAACACGCATCTAATAATGTGCAGTGTGTTTTACGCTGCTTTCAATGTAAAACACGCATCAGCGTTCAGACGAGTGATCACTGATGTGCGTCTCATTGCATCTTTCGGATCCGTTCAAAGAATTGACATGTCAATTCTTGATCCGAAAGCCGCAGCAGGAGCCCTATTTAAAACCATGGGGTGCAATCCTGCTGCAGCCAAAACGCATCCAAACACGCATCTGCGTGTTGGATGCGCTTTGGATCCAATCGACGCTGCGTTTTTGGATGTGATTTTCGGATCCAAAAACGCCATGTGAACATGCCCTAACACAGAGAGGTTCCTTCGTGGGGACACCCCTTTAATCAAAATTACAGATACACAGCTTTACTTTCTGCACAATGGCAAGACAAAAAACATTCCCAGTAGGAGGCAATAAGAGCCACGGTGATACATGGGAGAAGTCGTACAGGCGCAGATACTGATGAACAATTGGCCACACTCCTACTATCCATGATGAGGGCAATTGCTCAGTACATAACTGCACATTGGATAAAAACCAGTTCACACCAGTGTGCAGGAGAGCCGCAGTATCACACAGGGGAGATTGCTTAGGTGCAAAAATACTAATGAACAACTGTTCACACTCCTGCTATGCATAAGGGTGGTGATTGCTAGTATTACAAACTGCACATAGATAACCGTATGGCAGACCCATATATAAGCCTAAGGGTACTGTCACACGGTGCGTTTTTGATGCGTGTTTTTGGATGCATTTTTTGTGCAGGAAGGCACAGCAATTAATTATATACATTGTTGCACAAAAAACGCATCCAAAAAAAACCGCATCAAAAACACACCAAAACCGCACTGTGTGAAAGCACCCTTATCTAAGTGTGATTGTAATACCAGCAATCACCCCTAATCAGTAGTAGCTGTGTGTGGTTGTTTAGAAATATACTGCGGCTCTCCTGCACACTGGTGTGAACTGGTTTTTATCCAATGTGGAGTTATGTACTTAGTAATCACCTCTTCATGGATTATAGGCTGTGAGTGGCATTTATCAGTATGTTTGCACCTGAGCAAGCTCTCTTGCAAAAAATACTGTAACTCTAATGCAATACAGGTGTGAACTGGTTCTTAACCAGTATACTAAGCAATCTCCCTTGTTTGATACTGCAGCTCCCCTGCATACTGGTGTGAACTGGTTCTTATCCAAGGTGCAGTTATGTACCAAGTAATCACCTCTTCATGGATTATAGGCTGTGAGTGGTTATCAGTATTGTTGCACCTGCAATCTCTTGTATAATACTGCGACTCTAAGGGCTTGTTCACAAGGCGCTTTTGGATCCGATTTTGGATCTGTGTTGGATCCGAAAATCAGGTCCAAAACCGCTGCTTCAATTGGATCTAAAACAGATCCAACACGTATCCAGCAGGCAGCTGCGTGTTTGGATGCGTGTTGGACGCAGCAGGATCGCACCCTATAGTTTATTATAGGGCTCCTGCTGTGGCTTTCGGACCAAGAATCGGCATAACAATTCTTGGGACGAATCTGAAAGACGCAGTGAGACGCACATCGGCGATCACTCGTCTGAACCCTGATGCGTGTTTCATACTATAAGTAATGTAAATCACACTGCTATTTGGGTTTGTTTGGGGTCCGACAGATGGATCCAAACACGTATCGAAAAGCATATATTACACAGAGTATAACACGGCGTGTGAACATACCCTAATGCATACTGGTGTGAACTGGTTCTTATCCAATATACTAAGCAATTACCCCTCCTCATGGCTAGCAGGTGTGTGAGCGATTGTTCATCAGTATCTGCACCTCTCCATCTTCTCCCAAGTAGCACTAGGATTTTTATTGCCTCCTCCTGGGAATATGTTTTTGTCCAGCCATCGTGCAGTCTGTATGGCTGTGTCCCCTTTTAGTAAGTCAGAATTGAATGTAAGGTATCGTAACATTTATTTTGAGGTTGCATAATGTCTTCTACTCTAGTCACATCCAAAGCTGCATTTACAATTGTGGAAGTGACCACTGCTGTCCTTCATGCTGTAGAAAATCATGTGGCTTGGCTCTTAGAGATCCTGCAGTGCATGTGTAGAATCAGAAACCAGTTTTGCTTTGGATGTGAATGGAGAAGACATCATCATGCAAATTAATATTGATACAAGATGGAGACACAGGGCCTTGCGTATGAAAACTGTCCAGCAGTAAGACTGTCATTGTTGCCCATAGCAACCAATCAGAGCCCATAGCGACCAATCAGAGCTCTTAGCGACCAATCAGAGCCCATAGCGACCAATTTGAGCCCATAGCGACCAATTTGAGCCCATAGCGACCAGAGCCCATAGCGACCAATCAGAACTCACAGCGACCAATCAGAGCTCACAGCGACCAATCAGAGCCCATAGCGACCAATCTGAGCCCATAGCAACCAACCAGAGCTCAGTTTTTATTTTTCACAAGGCCTTATGTATGAAAACTGTCCAGCAGTAAGACTGTCATTGTTGCCCATAGCGACCAATCAAAGCTCATAGCAACCAATCAGAGCTCATAGTAACCAGAGCTCATACCGATCAGAGCCCATAGCAACCGATTAGAGCTCACAGCGACTGATTAGAGCTCAGTTTTTATTTTTCCAGAGCAATGTAAGAAATGAAAGCTGAGCTCTGATTGATGGCTATGAGCTCTGATTGGTCACTATGGGCTCTGATTGGTCGCTATGAGTTCTGATTGATGGCTATGGGCTCTGATTGGTCGCTATGAGCTCTGATTGGTCACTATGGGCTCTGATTGGTCGCTATGAGCTCTGGTCACTATGGGCTCTGATTGGTCACTATGGGCTCTGATTGGTCACTATGGGCTCTGATTGGTCGCTATGAGCTCTGATTAGTTGGTCTGAGCTCTGATTGGTTGCTATGGGCTCTGGTTGGTCGCTATGGGCTCTGAATGGTCGCTATGGGCTCTGATTAGTTGCTGTGAGCTCCGATTGGTTGCTATGGGTTCTGATTGGTTGCTGTGGGCAACAAAGACAGTCTTACTACTAGACAGTTTTCATACATAAGGCCCAGTGTTGGTAACTTTTATCTACAAATATGTCAAATGTTAGCATACTGAAACTTTCCCGACTTAAAGGGCTGCTCCAGTTGTTAATCACACTGCGCCGGGGATTTTCCTCTCTGGTCCGTGATGAAAAAGACTCTTGACACTCCCAGGTTCTAAATGTCGCCATTGTATTTCAGGGCTGCATGAAACAAGTGGAGAGCTGGCTGCAGGCTAATCTGGGGATTATCTTGGGTGTGTGCGTTGGAGTCGGTGTTACCGAGGTAAGATGTTGGAGATTCTCCTAAGGCCAAGTTCACACGGCTTATTTGGGCACGTATTTCAACCCGTAATTCATGCCGTACTGCGCGAATTACGGCTGAAATACGTCCCAGTCATTATGGTAATCCACAGTTCTCATAGAGAACTATGGATTACGTCTCCTCTCTCTGCTCGGCGAATACGCCGGGCGGGGAGATAAGTGACATGTCAATTACTAGCGGCATATATGCTCCGCTGGTAATGATAGTCTATGGGCCGGTGAGGTGCCGGCCCCCGTCCACACGGCGTAATTGCGGGGCATAATTATGCCCCGCAATTAAGCCGTGTGAACATGTAATACTCCAAAATGTCATGTTACCACTCTTATTAGGCCTCGTTCACACGGCTTATTTGGGCACGGATTGGCGCCGTACTCCGCGCCGGATTTGCGCTGCAGTACGGCGCCAATTCGTCGGAGTCATTACGGTAATCCACTAGTCTCATAGAGAACAGTGGATTCCGTCGCTCCTCCGCGCTCGGCGAATCCGCCGGGCGGGGAGAAAGTGACATGCACATTATCCAGGCGCAATATGCGCCGTGGATAATGGAAGTCTATGGGGCCGGGGAGCGGCGCCCCGCCGCGCCGGCCCCGCCCCGTCCCGCCCCTTATTCACGGCGGATTTGTGAGCTCAATACGCTCACAAATCCATCGGGAATAAGCCGTGTGAACACGGCCTTACACCTTGCTGTAGGGACACTGGGGGAGTCATTTTTGTACACTGTTGTGCAATATATTACTAGTGCAGAACGGTGTACAACCGATCATGCCCCGTAGTGGTCAGGTAGCCAAGGGGGACTACAAATACAAATAAAAAAAAAAAAGTTTAAAAACATAGGAAAAGTTCAAGAAAATAAAAAAAAAGTAGAACATATCTGGTATTGTTGCATCCATAAAATTCTAATATATTAAAATATAACATCATGTGTCCTGTACGGTGAACACTGTAAGAAAAAAAATACCCACCACAAAAATTTACTTTTTTAATAATTTTTTTGGGCTCCTCCCCCAAAAAAAATTGGAGTAAAAAGTGATTAAAAATTCACACATGTCCCAAAATAGTGCCAATAAAAGCTTCACTTGAACCTAAAAAAACAAGACCTTGCTCAGATCCATAGATGGGGAAAAATAAAAAAAAATTATTGGTCATGGAAAATGGCGCCGCAGCACATATATAAAAAATAAAAACTTTACTTTAAAAAAAAAAAAATAGCTTTTATTTATTTTAAAGGTATTAAAACTTACTGGAGACGCAACAAATTTGCTATCACCGGAATCGTACCAACCTGTGGAATACAGATAACGTCATTTCTACTGAATAGTGAACTCCAACAAAAATGGCGCAAATGCCTTTTCTTTGCACGTTCCAACCCATAAAGAATTTTTGCATTTTTTTCGGGTTTCCACTACATTACAGGCAGTCCTCGACTTACACTGTTCCGACTTACATCTGTCCCCTAGTTACAACCAGAAACTTATGGGGCATGCTGGCACTTGTAGTTCTATGTTCTATAGCAGATAGCTGTGGAACGACAAGTTCCAGCATGCCACAGCAGCACATGAGGGGAACATTAGGTTAAATCTTCTTAATAGGGGCACAGGCAGCAAAACAAATGTAAAAACCCTTCCCTGCACTATCCGAAATGAAAAGAAAACAAACATTTAGAGCTGGAGCTACGTTTTAATAAATCTACCTGTTCTGACTTACATACTGACATCAACTTAAAGGGGTTTTGCAAAGAAGTGATTTCCTCACCTAACAGGCTGAACTGTCCTCTTGAGCCTTGAAAAAAGGGGCGTTGTTTTTCTGTGTTTAAAAAAAACAAGTACCTCCTCTGTGATGTCATCGCTCCTCCTCCCATGCACGCTCCCAAGGCTGATACTCGGTCTCTGTAGTTGAGCAAAGATTGTTTGGCTAAACCACAGAGGATAACTGTATTGTGCACAAGCAAGTTTTGTTTTCTCCCTCTTATCTGCTCAGGAGAGAAGATAAGATCCAAGCAGGCAGAGTTCTTTTGTTCCTTCACGAACTGCTAAAGGGAGGGGAGTGAGGAGGTCTCAGCAGGGTGTGTCTGCATGTTTACTCAGATAATTACATTACAACCTGCGGATTCTCTATACAGCAGACACAGGCTCTTTTCTCCCACTCCCTTCAAAGCTCCTATGTGTCCTGCCATCAGATAAGAAGTGCAAACTACAGCCAGATCAGCTCCTGGTCGTAGCTAATGTAAACAGTCAGGAAGCTAAGGGCATGTAAGCAAGGCTATAGCTCTCACAGGCTTCACTTTTTTAATGACATATATTTAGAAAAGTGATTAAATACCCATTTTGCAGGATCCCACGTCAACATTAGATGGTGGCAAAACCCCTTTAAGAACAAACCTACAGTTCCTATCCTGTTCATAACCCGGGGACTGCCTGTATATGGTACTGTCAATTGTACCATTAAACAAAACATTTTGTCCTGCAAAAAATAAGCCCGTGTATGGATATGTAGATGAGAACATAGAAAAGCTTATGGATCTTTGAAAGTGGGGAGGAAAACACAACGGGGCAGGAGGGGGATAGGAAAGTAGGAGTGTGCAATTTTTCATAATTCTGTATATTGAAGCCTCTTCTGACCTTCCCTTCTACTCTCTTCAGTTAATAGGGCTCGTCCTGTCCATATGCCTCTGCCGGAACATCCAAAACGAAGATTACACCAAAGTACCAAAATACTAAGAACCATCGGCCGCTCCACGGAACAACCACCCATGATGAAAGAAGGAGGAGGACATGTAACATACACCCCACCCCAGCTCCCGAACCACCCACCATGTACATATGCCGAATCCTTGAGTTATAAGAGAACCACGCTTAGGGGAGAAGTGATGTCATAGTAGTGACATCATGAGGGTTAATGACTTCATTACATGGCAGATTTTCTTTACCTCTAAGAGGGATGGGTTTCGGCCTGAGACAATGCGGGGGTCTTAGGATCCCGTTAAGAATTAGTATAGAATTAGTAGGATTGGCTAAAAATGTGAGTAGAGTAGGGGTGAGATGCTCTGCGGATCTCTAGTGCTTGCAATGCTGCGGGTCCCAACATGCACAGCGGCAAGCCTGAAGCGTTGCAATGGCTGGTGAGACGAGGGGTACATGAAGCCCTGTAACTGAAGGGAGGGCAGGGGAAGGGTCTTTATATGGTTATTAATGCTTTGTATAGTGATATGTAAAGAAAGGGAACAAAATTATCTAAATAGAGCATTTTTATTTCTGTATAAATACAATAGATGTAAATAAATGTATGGTACTCGGAACCGCTCCTCTCTCTGCTTGCTTTAATAGAATGGGGTGCTCTGTTAAGAAACTACAACACCCTGCATTCTGCTGTTGGGGCATGGTGGGTGTTGTAGGTTTGCAACAGCTGGAGGGTCATAGGTTGAAGACCACTGCCTTATTGTATATATGTGGTCAGGTTTGGACTGGGCTATCGGGGAGCAGGGGAAACCTTTGGTGGGCCCCTGCGCATGGAAGACCCAGGCTGTTCAGGGAGAAAGGCAGATTCATGTGCAATCATGTATAGTAGCTGTAGGATGAACCTCAAGAATCCACTCCACTGATGGCTCCAAGAATCATCTCCTCTGTTGGGCCCCAGGAATCAACTCCACTGGTGGCCCCCAAGAATCAACTCCACTGGTGGCCCCAAGAATCAACCTCCATGGTGGGCCCCAAGAACAACTCCACTGGGTGGCCCCAAGAATCAGCTACACTGGTGGCCCCAAGAATCAAATCTACTGGGTGGCCCCAAGAATCAACTCCACTGGTGCCCCAAGAATCAACTCTACTGGTGGGTCCCAAGAATCAACTCTACTGGTGGGCCCCAAGAATCAATTTCACTGGTGGGTCCCAAGAATCAACTCTACTGGTGGGTCCCAAGAATCAACTCTACTGGTGGATCCCAAGAGACAACTCTACTGGTGAGCCCCAAGTAACCAACTCCACTGGTGAGCCCCAAGAACCAACTCCATTGGTGGCCTCCCAGAATCAACTCCATTGGTGGCCTCCCAGAATCAACTCCAGTGGTGGCCTCCCAGATTCAACTCCAGTGGTGGCCTCCCAGAATCAACTCCACTGGTGGGACCCAAGAATCAACTCCACTGGTGGGACCCAAGAATCAACTCCACTGCTGGGCTCCAAGAATCAACTCCACTGCTGGGCTCCAAGAATCAACTCCACTGCTGGGCTCCAAGAATCAACTCCACTGGTGGGACCCAAGAATCAACTCCACTGGTGGGACCCAAGAATCAACTCCACTGGTGGGACCCAAGAATCAACTCCACTGGTGGGACCCAAGAATCAACTCCACTGGTGGGACCCAAGAATCAACTCCACTGGTGGGACCAAGAATCAACTCCACTGGTGGGTCCCAAGAATCACCTCTCCTGGGGGATCCCACGAATCAACTCCCCTGGTGGCCCCAAGAATCAACTCCACTGATGAGCCCCAAGAACCAACTCCATTGGTGGCCTCCCAGAATCAACTCCAGTGGTGGCCTCCCAGATTCAACTCCACTGGTGGCCCCAAGAATCAACTCCACTGGTGGTACCCAAGAATCAACTCCACTGGTGGGACCCAAGAATCAACTCCACTGGTGGGACCCAAGAATCAACTCCACTGGTGGGACCCAATAATCAACTCCACTGCTGGGCTCCAAGAATCAACTCCACTGGTGGGACCAAGAATCAACTCCACTGGTGGGACCAATAAAAAACTCCACTGGTGGGACCAATAAAAAACTCCACTGGTGGGCCCCACTAATCCAATCCACTGGTAGGCACCAAGAAACAACCCCAACAATGCATGTGGCGTCCAATGCATATGAGCTTGCAATCATCTTGCCCATAATTCCTCTTATGTCGGTCACAGCCTCCATGACAGACATTGCTGGTGATAGCCATAGGCCATGGCAGTTTCAGCACAAGTCTAGTCACGTAGAATAAAAATCTCTGCAGCTTTATACTATACTTTGTATATTAATTCTTAAACCTTTTCAAGATCTCTGTTAACTTTCACTGAAATTTCAAGTGTTTGCTGTGCATTGTAGGAGACCCCCAGTTGTGAATAACCCTAGATAAGGATAGGACTTAAAGGGGTTGTCTCACTACATGGATTCATCTTACCTCAGTCCTGTTTTCTTGGTTTCATTTTGAATTCAGGGGTTGTGTTTACTGGGCTGCAGTAGAAGCCAGGTCTGTAGCTATAGCGACCAGTGCTGGCAGCCTATTAGGAGGGATCAAACAGGTCTGTAGCTATAGCAACCTGAGGAGCTGATGCAGCCCATACAAGAGGGGATATCAAGGAATAGGAAGGACACTGTTAATGGACACATATTGCAAAGTGACTTGTTTTTGCAAGATCTTTATCATAAAAAGCAGCGATCCCTGTAGTGAGACAACCCCTTTAAGCTTGCAGATGTAAACAGGAATAGGAGAGTTATTTTTGTACACTGTTCTACAATATATTCTTATTACAGAACAGTGTATAGGCGATCGCGCCCTTTAGTCGTCAGGTACCCTACAGAGACTAAGGGCGACGTATGAACGTGGGCACAGACAGACCAGTCCTAAATAGCTTTAAAGCAGTGTAGAATGCCCCCTAATTTTGGAGTGTGCTTGCTCATACATCGAGCGTACAGGGCTGCCCCAGGCTTTGGGGTGGAAGGACACCAGCCCTGTACATACATGTCGCTCTAAAATACTTTTTTTTAAAGTAGTGCAACTTAACGAAAACTCTCAGAATTTGGAATCACCGGATCATCCGGACCCTCAGTCTATAGAGAACAAGTCATTTCTGCCGCACAGTGAACCCCAGAGCAATAGAACCTCTGCAAATTGGCCGTTGTATTTTCACGTTCCACCCCACAAAGACTTGTTTTGTAATGGGGAACTCACTGACAGCAAGCAGAGATGTTGTAATAGCGAGACATAGAAACACAAAGTTTAATAGAATTTGCAAAACTTTTCTCCATACAAATTTCAGCTTTATTTAAATACGAAAAATCCAAACAATCTGCTGCTCATTTACTTTATAGGAATTTTCTCACAACTTCCTCCTCCGGGGAGATGGCCGCCTACGTCAGACGATACTATTGTGAGAATCCTCTGAGGACGGAGTCTTTTTATAGTCTTGCAGTGTCCTCACCATCGCTCCAGCACTTTCCTTCCCTACTTGATACGACTGTTCCGTTCCATTAGTTTCCCACATAAATATTCATACAGCTGTGGCCATTAGGGGGCTACAGTCTATGAGGATAGGAGCTGTATAGAGATGGGCCCCAGGCCGCTGGGATTTTCTTATACGTGTGAGGGGAACATAGGAACGGTGCTTTGTGATATAGAAATGGAGCAAAACAGCTCTATCAGGTATATGGGAACCTTCTCGAATTCATATAGGCTGCTGGTTTGCTTAACGTTACACATCATGCATTGGGATTTAGTCTGTTCATTTATATAAAAGACGAATGATAGTTTAGCCTACAATAAGGTGTGAGGCAAAGCTATAAGGACACTGGTCATTATACAACATACTTCCAGAGCAAGCGAAACAATGGCCATCCATCCCACAAAGGGCGGCACCAGCACCTTACCCAGGCTCACACTGGCCCACAGGGGAGTAGGGGAACCCTCCAGTGGAAGTAAGAGAGGAAGAGTGCAGTAGCTGTAAAGTGGGACCCAGGAATCAGCTCCACTGGTGGCCCCAAAAGTCAACTACACTGGTGAGCCCCAAGAATCAACTCCACATGTGGGCCCCAAGAATCAACTCCACATGTGGGCCCCAAGAATCAACTCCACTGGTGGCTCCAAGAATCACCTCCACTGGTGAGCCCCAAGAATCAACTCCACTGGTGGCTCCAAGAATCAACTCCACTGGTGGGCCCCAAGAATCAACTCCACTGGTGGGCCCCAAGAATCAACTCCACTGGTGGGCCCCAAGAATAACCTCCACTGGTGGGCCCCAAGAATCAACTCCACTGGTGGCCCCAAGAATCAACTCCACTGGTGGCCCCAAGAATCATCTCCACTGGTGGGCCCCAATAATCAGCTCCACTGGTGGGCCCCAAAAATCAGCTTCACTGGTGGACCCCAAGAATCAGCTCCACTGGTGGCCCCAAGAATAAACTCCAGTGGAATGCCCCAAAAGTCAACTCCACTGGTGGCCCCAAGAATAAACAATTGAAGGCCCCAAAAGTCAACTCCACTGGTGGGCCCCAAGAATCAACTCTACTGGTGGCCCCAAAAATAAGCTCTACTGGAGGGCCCCAAGAGTCAACTACACTGGTGGACCCCAAAGAATCAACTCCACTGGTGGGCTCCAAAAATCAACTCCACTGGTGGCCCCAAGAAACAACTCCACGGGTGGGCCCAAGAATAAGCTGCTGGTGGTCCCCCAGAATCAACTCCACTGGTAGGCCCCAAAAATCAACTCCACTGGTGGCCCCAAGAACCAACTCCACGGGTGGGCCCCAAGAATAAGCTGCATGGGTGGTCCCCAAGAATCAACTCCTCTGGTGACCCCAAGAATCAACTCCTCTGGTGGGCTTGTTCTCGATATAGGTGCGAGAGGTGGTATGTGCATTTTAGTAATTTGCTTGCGTTTTTCTCCAATATACCTTGGATCTAGACAGGTGTATGGAAATAAATAATCTGTGTGTTACCATTGAAGCTGTATATTGTCACCGCTGCTCATCCGCACCCTAAATAAAGCCCTGGCACCCATTGGCCATACCCCTCTATATTCCACCACCAGATCCCCAATGATCCTGCCATTGACCCTATTGCGATACATCCTTCCTGAATTCGCCCTCATGTCCTTGCTGCTGATTCATTGGACGATATAATGTTTGTGCTGTAGTTTATACTGATTATAGCGCACGTCCATCGTTGCGGGGTGACCGCCGGTGTCCTGTATTGGAAGGGTTAACCTGTTGCGGATCCTCCCTGCATTCCTCCTTTCTCCTCTCAGGGTCTGCACTGTCTCACATCTCCCCCTCCACTTTCCCAGTACTTCCCAGCGCCATCTCCACCGCCCCCTCCTCCAGGGCCTGAGGACCTACATCAGCACTCCTGCTCATAACCTGGAGCCCCTTCTGGCTAGCAATGGTACCAGAAGGGGGCGTCATTCTTGGATCTGACCACAATGGGGGCGATGACGACAATCTTGACAGGAGGGATTTACCAAGCAAAGAATGGAGTACCCCAAAACATTGGGTGCATGTGTGTGTGGAGCCATTAGGGGGGAGAGGAAATGAAATATTTCATGTGTGCTTAAAGGGGTACTCTGAATTAAAAAAAAAAACTGTTTTCAAATATCCTAAATATGGGGGGTCCAATTTTGACAAATCTTTTCTCTTGGTCAGAGGAGAGCGGTTACAAAGAGCATTTCTTATTCTGAAGGACCTGTCCTGTATTGTCTATTGATGTGAATGGATAATGTGCAATACTTTGTTCCCCCTTTGGGGGCGCTGCAGGGAAACTGAACACTGAGGGAGACCTGTATCATCGGGTTTCTCACCCTTTTTCTGGCGCACAATGCGCCTATCTGAGCAGCTACGATGTCTAATGCACCTAATGTATGTGTTCGCCACATTGTTCGTAAGACTCAACACTTTATAATGCGCCGAACATAAGGGGGCGCTCAGGGGGCGTCGCACCACACTCATAATATTAGACACATATATGAATGTGGTTCAGCAAAACTAGCACTACTGCATTACTGCTCGGACAGGCAGACCTATCTTATGTGACCTGAGCCTGAGGAGACGGAGTGGAGCTGGATTAAGGGGCAAAAATGTCCAATATTTCTCAACTTCCACCAGTGCAATAAAAAAGTGATTTCTGATCATTCTCAAACTATAGAAAATTAAATTATTAAAATTTAATGAATAATGTGATCATATAAACTAATATAAAAATCTATACTATCCCAAAAATATATAACTATCTACTATAAAATGTATTTAAAATGAATAGAATCTAAAACTAAATTTACATTAAAAAAACCCAGTGATGATACCTGCTCATGACTATTCCCCTCTAACTCGCTTCTCACCGGTCACTCCTGACAAGCTCTCCTCTCTACTGTCCAAATCGAACCTCACCACCTGTAGTTTTGACCCACTCCCATCTCACTTCATCCCTGACCTTAGTGCTGTTATCATCCCAGCCCTCACTCATCTCTTCAATATATCATTAACCTCTGGCATCTTCCTTCCTCATTTAAACATTCGACCATCACCCCCATCCTAAAGAAACCATCTCTTGACCCCTCCTCTCTGTCCAACTATCGCCCCATCTCACTGCTTCCATTCGCCTCTAAACTCCTCGAACAACACGTCTATCTTCAACTGTCCTCCCACCTCTCCTCCAACTCTCTTCTTGACCATCTCCAATCAGGATTCCGTCCCCACCACTCTACTGAAACCGCCCTAACCTAAGTCACCAACGTCCTAGTAACTTCTAAAGCCTCACGCCACTACTCTGTGCTCCTCCTCTTGGACCTGTCCTCTGCCTTTGACACGGTCGACCATTCCCTCCTGCTACAAATCCTCTCCTCCCTCGGCATCACAGACTTGGCTCTTTCCTGGATCTCCTCGTACCTCACTGATCGGACTTTCAGCGTCTCTCATTCTCGCTCCACCTCCTTCCCCCGGCCTCTCTCTGTTGGTGTCCCCCAAGGGTCAGTCCTGGGTCCACTACTCTTCTCTATCTACACCCTTGGTCTGGGTCAGCTCATAGCCTCACATGGCTTTCATTACCACCTGTAGCTGATGACACCCAACTCTACATCTCCGGCCCAGATGTCACCTCTCTTCTCTCCCGGATCCCTGACTGTCTGTCCTCCATTTCCTCCTTCTTCTCCTCCCGTCTCCTAAAACTAAACGTGGAGAAAACTGAACTCATTATCTTCCCACCGTCCCCCTCCATCCCTCCACCTGATCTCTCTATCACTGTCAACGGCTACACTCTCTCACCAGCACCACAGGTCCGCTGCCTTGGGATAATCTTTGACTCCAATCTGTCCTTCAAACCGCACATCCAAACCCTCACCTCTGCTGCCGCCTCCACCTGAAAAATATTTCTCAAATCCTCTCATTCCTTAACTCTGAAAGCACAAAAATGCTGGTCCCTGCCCTCGTCATCTCCCGCCTCGACTATTGCAACATCCTTCTCAGTGGCCTCCCAGCTAGCACCCTCGCCCCCTCCAATCCATCCTCAACTCTGCTGCCCGTCTTATCCACCTCTCTCCTCGCTACTCCTCTGCCTCTCCCCTCTGCCAATCCCTTCACTGGCTTCCCATTGCCCAGCGAATCCAGTTCAAGTTAGCAACCTTGACCTACAAGGCTCTCCATGACCTCTCCCCTCCATACATCTCTGCCCTAATCTCTAAATACCTCCCTCACACAATCTCCGCTCCTCACAGGACCTTCTCCTCTGCTCTCCCCTTATCAGCTCCTCACACAACCGTCTCCAAGACTTCTCTCGTGCTTCCCCAACACTTTGGAACTCACTGCCCCAACACATCAGACTCTCCCCCTCTCTCACCGGCTTCAAACGTAACCTGAAAACCCATCTCTTCAGGAGCCTATAACCAACATTAACCCCGTTGCACTGCTCCGCCCCACAAACATGTCTGCCCCTCACCTTCTGTCTCTTCACCCCTCCCCTGTAGATTGTAAGCCCTCACGGGCAGGGACCTCTCTCCCTCTGTACCAGTTGTTAGTCACTTATTGTCACTTTGTAATTGTCTGACCAATGTTATTTATGTACCCGCCTGAATTGTACAGCGCCCTGGAATCAAGGGCGCTCCAAAATAAATAATAATAATAATGATGTTGTTCAGATTTTTATATTTAACATTTTTACTGCATTAAATTTGAAATGTATTTTCGCTGCTCTCACCCTTTATTCTACATACAGCAAGAACCAGCACAGGACAGGTATTGCTGGGACCTGTGGTCTACCAAGCAGGATCAGTACCATAGTTTCTATCACTGACATGCTATTCTAATGACTTCTCTTATTTCCAGCCTGTCTATAGCCTTTATACATGTTTGGGGCATTACTAATGCGCCTAAGTTCCATAATGCTCCAAACACACAGGCGAGGGGCGGGGAACTTTTATGATCACAAAAACCACTTTCATACATCAGACGCATTATACACTGAAAATGAGACTGGACTATTTACTTTGACGCGCCTTCCTTCATAGATGTCACCCTTACTACCAGGTTTCCCCACACATTATGACTGATTGCTGAAAGCACCAGCTTATTGTCAGAGAACCCCTCTAACAGATGTGAATTGTCCAAAGTGGAGAACCCCTTTAAGGAGTTGCGCCAAATATTTTGCCCAGTGCGCCCCTTTGATACATTTTCACCTTGTAACACACCCAAAAAATGGTGCTATATTATTTGCTGTATCAGGGGCCGTACCTTACACCGAAATGAATGGAAACCTTAAAGAGTTATTCCCACCTTATTCAATAGCTTTAACTATGTAGGCAAGGTAAATAAAGACTATTCCATAATACAATGCTGTTCTGATTTTGCTCTCCTTCAGTCAGAGCAGTTTTTATTTCCTGCTTGTGTACACAAGCTTCCTTAGCTTACCTATCCCCTCTCTGTGCTCTAGCAATGGTCGGGATGGTAACATCACTCCCTGCTCTGTCTTATCAGCAGCACAGGAGCTTGAACAGGAAGTGGGAGCTTGAAGCTGTAGAAGAGCTGTCCACAGTATATAATAGAGCAATATTAATATATAAAAAGACACTGATGGACTAGTCTGCATATGATGATTCCTTCATTCCGTCAATCATTTTAATTATTAGAAGCAAACATATTGTCCTGCCGCACGCTCCCGGCTCCAAGCGCCTCTTGTGCCGCGGTCCGGGTGCCCGACCACAGGCACAACCGCCCCCGGCACACGCTTCGCTGCGCGTTTGCTTACCTGGCCCCGTCCTGCTTACTCCTCGAGCGGTGCGCTGCTGTCACTGCTGCTGCCTGCACTATCCCGGCCGTCCACTAGGGGCGCGCGTGAGCAGCTCTCTGGTATTTAAAGGGCCAGTACTTAACAGGTGTTCCTTTCCACCCATGGCGTTTGGGCACAGGCTTTATAGCATACATGCCAACTCTCCCGCTTTTGGCGGGGGAGTCCCGCTAAGTGGGGTCCTCCCGGCAGAGTTGGCGCGCTACTCTGTCGCCGCGGCCGTTCCCACAGGCGGGTGAAGCGGCCGCTGCGCCCGCTTCACCCGCCCGGAGTCTCGCTGTGCAGGGAGGAGGCAGGAGGGATCGCTCCCTCCTCCCGCCTCCCCCTGTATCTACAGCGCCGGCCGGTGTGCGCCGTACATACAGGTCAGCGGCGCAGGGGGAAGTGACGCGCGGCTGCTCTCACTTCCCCTGAGGAGATCGTCCGGAGCTGGCCACGCTGCAGGAGCCTGGTCAGGTGAGTGGCTTTTATTATTTTATTTTTATTAGCTTTAGGGGGGCACTACCTGGCAAACAATGGGGGCACTACCTGGCAAACAATGGGGGCACTACCTGGCAACAAAGGGGGCATCTACCTGGCAACAAAGGGGGCATCTACCTGGCAAACAATGGGGGCACTACCTGGCAACAGAGGGAGCATCTACCTGGCAAACAATGGGGGCACTACCTGGCAATAACGGGGGCACTACCTGGCAATAAAGGGGGCACTACCTGGCAACAAAGGGGGAACAATGGGGGCATAACCTGGCAACAGAGGGGGCACTACCTGGCAAACAATGGGGGCACTACCTGGAATACAATGGGGGCATCACCTGGCAACAGAGGAGGCACTACCTGGCAAACAATGGGGGCCTCTACCTGGCAAACAATGGGGGCAACTACCTGTCAACAGAGGGGGCACTACCTGGCAAACAATGGGGGCATCTACCTGGCTCACAATGGGGGCACTACCTGGCAACAGAGGGGGCAACTACCTGGCAAACAATGGGGGCATCTACCTGGCAACAAAGGGGGGCACTACCTGGCTAACAATAGGAAGCAATACCTGGAACAATGGGGGCATCTACCTGGCAAC
>JAODAL010028552.1:0-53140 GCA_025379985.1 Phyllomedusa bahiana
AGACATGTGACACAAAACTTTCTTCACAGGTGAACGGTTACATGGATAACACGTTTTAGAAGCTTTTTCCAAGCCCCTGAAGGGGAAGGTGTATTTGGAAAACCCCTCCTTTGGCCTGTAGCTGAACCTAACCTAACTAAACTAGTAGCAGGCCTTCCCACAGTTCTGAGCTCGTTGGCGTGCACGCATCCGCTGAGGTACCTTACAGATGGCCGTCAATTCCTGTCCTCTGGTGCAGATCCTTGTGGATGGGGTGGAGGGTTTCTGGCTGCAGATGGTCCTCTCTGTCTCGGCAGTTTGTCCTGTTTGTCCGGGCCTCTCATTGGGGGGAACGACTTTCTGTGTAGGCAGTCGGGCTCCCCTAAGTTACTGGACACATCAGTTCCAAGCCTGGCAGGTTCTGGGAAGCTGGATCGTTTTCTGGCTTGCTCCTGTGTCCAGCTGCTTGCAGCTTGCTCTCTCAGTCTCTTTGTCCTTTTTCCAAAATGGCCGACGCCATGTGAGTGTTATAACATGTGCCTCATTTGCATATCTCAGAAACCAGAAATAGCGGCCCTTGTGGCCAAACAGCAGAATACAATTAAATACTTCACAAGTGTCATACATAGGACTTTAATTAGTGAACATAATGTGGTTGATCCACTATCCTACATCTCCATAGGTTTTAATGGGTCTCTGTCGCTCCTATTCTGATTGGCTGAGCTAGCCAAGCCCCCGCTAGCTCATCAGCTTTTTTCACCATTTTTACTGTATTTTGAACTGTCCCGCCGTTGATTCTGATTGGTCAATAGTTCTCCATAGGTTTTAATGGTTCACTGTCGCTCTTATTCTGATTGGCCGGTTTATGCCGCCCAAATGAGAATAGGTTTCAGAATTTGAATTACTGTATTTCCCGGCAATTTACAATATCAAAATTCTTGATATTGCGCCGTTCTAGATTTTTGGAAAAAGGATTTTTTTTTTAATTATGTTTATTTTTTACGTTCAACTCTTTTTGACAATGTTTTCCGCCTTTATAAAGGCGATTTTTTCGGAAAACATCCTCCTGCTGCACGGAGCGGAGCGCCGAGATTTGTGTCGCGATCTTCTATCTGCTTCCGCATGTTCCGATCCTGCTTCACTTCGCCTCCGCGGGAGCATTTAGACCAAAATCCCAAACCCGGTCTGACTGTCGGAGCTGCCGAGCGCTGTCACTGTGCCTCGCTTTGCCGACTCGCCATCGTACATGCCTCGGAGTTTTCGAGCGCGCCGGGTCCCGCCCCGGAACGCCTACCCGCACCCACACCGTGCCACTGCCCGCCCCTTCATGTGGGGCGCAGCTGAAAGTGGCGAACGCTGCGCCTAACACTGGAAACTCTGCCTCCGACAGCGGGATTCGGGCTTGGAGGCGCAGAATACGCCAAAAAAACAGGCTTAAAGCCCGATCGTACATGTGCCCCGTGGTGTGGGGGGGAGGGGACTTGTGTGTCCTATCCCTTGGAGAGGCTGGTTAAAACTCAAGTGCAGCCGCGCCTGTGTATGTAGCAAGTAGACAGAGAGCTTCTCTTCTGTGGTCGCAATAATAGCAGGCACTTAGGTTGAGTACTTGAGTGTTAGAAATATGGGGTTGGATGCTGCGCCCTGCTATCGTAGCCAGGTGCCCCAGTGGTTGATAGATATAGCCCTCTGCTGTGGTGGTGATATCTCGGCATTGGTATTGGGACAGTGTTGAGAGAAGATGTAGGCGGGTAAAGTGGTTGGCAGTCCGGGGAGAGGAGAAACCAGGTATGATAACGGTAGCAGACCCAAAGTTGAACCCTTGTGGAGCGGGCGCCCAGTACAGATGGTCACCAACGGGTATGTGGGCCCCAGTAGCTGACACCGCTTCAAATGACCCACCCGGGACTAAGATGCCAGGATGTCACAATAATTGGGGTGGCTGCAGTTAACCGTTGTTTGGGTATTGGTAGTTGTGGGTTGAACTTCCACCCCTGTCCCTTGACGATGTGGCCCAAGCTATGGGCTCGTGAGCCCACGGGCAGGGATACCCCAGTACCTCTCCGATGTGAGTCAGGCACTCCTTCCGGATATCTGGCTACGCAGTCTCTGGGGAGTTTCAAAGCTGTGGGGATGTTTATTCAGCTGTGCCGCAGGGCGTCTTGTCCTCGCTTGTCGCCTCGTGGTGTGGACCAAGATGGCGTTCGGGTCTGTCGCGCGGGAAGACTACCCACTTCTCCAGGTACCGTTCTCCCCTTCTCTCACCGGCTCCCGATGCGCGTTTCGGATCTCCGGCTCTGCCTGCAGGGGGGTGTGGTGGTGTCCACTGCGTCTCCTGGGATCCGCTGGTCTCCAAAAGGACACTTACCGTGTCGCAGACAATCTGTCTCCAACCGTCGCCTCGTGATGCGGGGCCCAAAATGGCGACCAGAGCTGTCGTACGGGGAAAATCGCCTGCGTCTACAGGCCGTTCTCCCTGTTTCTCGCCGGCTCGCGATGCGGGCTCTGTCCCCTCCCGGTTTTTCTACCCGGGCCCTTTTCCCTGGTGCCCGTCTCTTCATGCGGGTCTCGTTGTCCTCGCGGCTCGGCGGTGTGTGGCCCGGCCAAGTCCCACAAGCGGCGTCTGGTCACGCAGCTCACGCAGACGGAAAGACAATTTCGAGTCCTCCGGGTCGCAGGTGATCACCGCACCTCCGAGGGTGAGTGTCGGTGATTTGAGTGCCCGATGGTTTAGCTGTCCCTGGATACTGCAAGCCACGGAGAAGCTCTGGTAAGAAGCGGCCGTTCTAGACGCCCTGCCCCGGAAGTCAGGAATAATTGTTTTAACATAATTGCCCTTTTTGATGGAAGTTTCCCTTTAAATTTATTTGCACTCCTGTTTACTTCTTTGGATGGAACCGTTGGGGGGCGGGGAAAGGTCATGGACCGTCCCCCTAATTGGGCAAAACCCCTTTTGGCCTCCCCTTGAAAGTAGGTGGCTTTTTTCCTGAACAAGACTTTTAAAAAAGGGGCACAAATGTCAAGTGCTTTCTCTAATCTTTGTATAAAAGAAAAAAAATTTAAAAAAAAAATGACATCCCAAACTGAGGCAAAAACACAAAAAACCCCTCTATTTTTGAAATGGAACTTTTGGGTCAACATTAAAAAAACCTCAAACAGCTCAGTTTTCTGGGAAGGGGGGCATTTTGGGAAGGGGGTTTTTGTTGTCCCTTCCCTTAAAGAGGACCTATCATTCCGGGGAAACCTAATGAAAATAAAAGGGAAATAAAATAAAACATTTCCCTAAATATTCTTATTAGGAAAGTCAAAAAAATTTCGCCTGTAATTCAGTTTTTTACAAAAAAAAGGGTGGGCCTTTTTGCAGTTCTGAAGGCGGCCAAGTCAGTATCTGGGAGCTTCTTTGGGTTTATTTGTTGCGTTGTTTGAAAACCCAAATGCTTCGAGTTGGGGGGAGTTTCCCCTATAAAAAGGGGGGAAACCAGGAAGTCTTCATATATCTGCAAATGTGCTGTTAAATTTTGGTGGATATTTAACACTAGCAGCAAATGGGAAAATTGGTGGGCCCGTTTTGCTTTGGTGAAGGAGGCTGGAAGCAACCCGGGGAAACCTTTCACACTATGTCCTTCAGTGCGCCCGTGAATGCTGAACCCCTATTTAGTGAGGGTTAAACCCCGTTTCAAGCAGGTATTTGCCTTTGCTCCCCTGCACAATTGGTACCTGCCCCAGAAAAGGAAAACCCCGTAGATAATGATTTTAACTAACCCGTTCCTTATAAAATGAAGTAAAATCTTTATTTGTAATTTTCATGTATTAAAAGGAAAATTTCTAATTTCATCTACCTTTTTTTTTTTGGGGGGGTGTTTGTTTTGGAGGTGAAGGTACTCTTTTTAAAAGGGGATTGTCACACTACAGAGGGTTTCTGCTTTTTATGTTTTTAAAGGGTCTTGCAAAAACAAGTCCAATTTTAAAAATAAGTGTCCATTAACGTGTCCTACCTATTCCGAGATATCTTTCCCCTTGTATGGGATCATCAGCTCCCCAGGTCTTAAAAGCTACAGACCTGTTAATCTCTCCTCTTTGGGGTGCCGTGCTGGTTGCTATTGCTTTCCGACCTGTTTGATCTTTTCCCGATAGGCTGCCCGCACTGGTTGTATTGCACAGAAACCCGTGTGATCTCTTGTTTGGCTGCCCAGCACTGGGGGGGGCACTATAGCTAAAGACCTGTTTGATCTCTCCTGATAGGCTGCCAGCACTGGTTGCTATAGCTACAGACCTATCACTGCAGACCAGTAGAAGCCAGTAGACATGCCCATGAATTCAAAAGTGAAACTGAGAAAAGATGACTGAGATAGGAATCGATGTAGTGAGACAACCCCTTTAAGGACGAGGACACAAGAGGGTCCGGCTGCATCGAAACCACATCCTCACATGAGCACTCATATGCAAGTTTGTTGGATGCTATTGGCAAACTGCCACAGCCCTGGGGGCCAGGTTTTGGCCACATATGGCTGAACCCTTGAGTGTTGTGATCCTTACTCACCTATTAATGGGTAACATAGTAGAGAAGGTTGGAAGAAGACCCCGCTCCATCCAGTCCAACCCACAACCCTACAGTGTTGATCTAGGGGAGAGAAAACCCGATGTGAGGCGGAAGCCAATTGTCCAATAAGAGGAAAAATGTCTTCCCGACTCCAAATCTGGTATCAGAATAATCTCTGTATCTACGCCCAATCTCCAGGTCCAGTCCCCAAAACCTGTGATATTATATTTTTCAAGAAGGGCATCTAAACCCTACCTGAACTTGGTCAATGACTTCACTATTACAACTTCATGTGGCCCAGGCTCCATAGTGTCATTCCTCTTACAGTAAAGAATCCACCATCGCAATCCCCGGTGGCCCTGACTCCATATTGTCAATGCTTTTACACTAAAGAATCCACCATCACAACCTCTTGTGGCCCCAAACTCCATAGTGTCACTGCTCTTACAGTAAAGATTCCCTACTCCAGCAGTGCGCCCTACTCCAGCAGTGCTACACCCCAGACTGATGGGAAATGTCTAAGCAAATCTGGCAAATAGTTTCCACAGCTGGGCTGTTTATAAGGGGGCGTCCGATCTATCGCTTCTCAGACCATGACCCTTGGTTCGGAGCATGAAAATAAAATATAATGCAAGAGTTAAAAATGTACATTGATGTTTCTAGTTCTTAAAGGGGTTGTCTCACTGCAAAGAATAGCTTTCAAAATGTAGGGAACACTAAATGATGACATTTTCCAAATATATTGCTTTGTTCATCTTTGTTTGTTAAGGAGCTACAAGTGATGTTACCACCTTCTGTGCTCTCTCTGGTTCCCCAAGTGACCGACCTGTGTACTGAATCCCCTGCTGTTTGTTCTATCTGATAGCAGGGAGTGAAGTCATCACACAGGTCGCGGTGGCAGTGTGAGAGCTTGTGTGTTATCTGATCTTTCAGACAAAAGACTAATTACTCTACTGTTTACATTAGCTCAGAAGCTTTTCAGGACCTCAGAGAAGGTAATTTATTTAATCTAGACTGATAAACAGAGAAGTCTGAATACATGGAGCTCATATGCTAATTACAGACAGCTTGACCAGGAAGTGACAGAGCCAAGCAACATTATTTCATTCATGCATCCTATGAAACTTTGAGATGAGACAACCCCTTTAAGAATGGAGAATGTGTCGGCTGACCTCTCCTTAAGTCCAGACCGGCACGTAACCACCTTGTACGTTTGAAGCAACAGACTAAAATTTTGTAGTAATCCAGCAATCCTCGGCAATGCAGCAAAAAGGTTCTTCTAAATAGAAAAGTTAAAAACGTGGTTGAATGGACAGAAAAGAAAAACAGTGACGCGTTTCGAGTTCATTGCTCTTAGTTATAAAGTAACTGAGTGTGAGATTTGTAACCAATATAAACATAGCTGTACCCATCATAAAACAACAACACCTGTTAGTAATGATTGCATCAATAGTGCGCACCGCACCGCAGACGTCACTTGTTTCCATCTTCCCTGTTGTATGCACGTCCATCCCGTCTAACACGTTTTCTGTGCGGGGCTGCTGCTCTGCGGGGGACGCTTTTGATCCAGTCATTACTAGCTGGTGATTTTTTTTATATTAGTTGCAAACTTCAAACTCAGTTATTAATTATAGCAGTTATCTTGAAACGCTTAACCGTTTTTCTGTACTGTCCATTCAACTGTATTTTCAACTTTTCTAAATAAAGGAACCCTGTTACTACATCTCTAAGGATCGCTGGATTTCTACAAATTTTTGGTCTCCTATTTTGAGCTCTTAAAATCCACTTGAAATTTAAAAAACTTTTAATTTAATCTAATTTGTAAAAAAAAATAAAAATACGGAAAGATATATACTTATTAGCAGATACGTAGAGTTTATATATAAATATGGAAAATAAAATTAAACAGATTTTGGTGAGGTTTAACAAGTTGTATCTGTTCATGTCGGTGTCAAATTTGACCCGAATCAAATTTTGGTTTAAATCCCTTAGAAATTCGACCCTGCCTCTAAATTGGGTTTAGGGTTAGGGTGAGTGGGGTAAGGTTCGGCGTTATTGATAGTGACAGTCCATGGTTTCCTTCTTGTTTGTTGTCTGAGCCCCAAATTGGTGTATATTCAGGCCTGAATGGAACAAAACAAACACACATACACACAGTTGTATGTCTGAATGAGTTCTGCAATTTATTTCCAATGCATTGAGTTATAAACCTTTTTTCTGGCTACTTGCCAAAAGATCATAAATTAGTAGTTTTCAATTAGTGTCATCCAATGTATAGAACATAAATTTGTGAAGTATACCAATTAGTCTTATCTTAAAACTAGTAGACAAGATAAACTATACTACTTCTTTTCATAAACCTAGACATTGTCTTGAAGGCGCCCACAGTGAGATATTTATTAGACATTTATGTCTTTCTTAAGGGGCTCACATGAGATATGAAACACTAGAAACTTCTTTCTTTGTTTCTCTGGAGGCCCCATATAGATAAGAGAGAATTCGTAATGTCTGCCCATTCTAATTATAATAGGAGATATCTCTCACTTTACCCTTCTAATATTGTAGGCTAATATGCCTTTATATAAATTAATACACAAAATGGAAGGCAGATGCAAGATGGAGGATGGAAACAAGAGGATGATTCCTTACATTCCCCCATTTTGAGATGGTTTTAATACAGAACCTCACAACTATCAGGTTATATATCATGGAGACCTAATGTCAACTGCTGGACTTGCCTAGACCTTCACCAGATTCCTGCATGTGCTTCTGTATTTATAACCCTTATCTCAATACCTTTTATTTGGTCTTTCAAGTTTGGATCTGCTCATCCCTTTACACATACATTTTATTAGTTTAAATAAACAATATAAGCATAAGATATTATTATAACTTGCACTATAGGTTGTAATATTCCCATCAGCCACACCTCCTATTCCCTTGAACAGTTTGCTGGATTTAAAATGAAAAAGTGCTACTCCACCATGTGTCTTTGTTCATCTGATGTTCTTTTAACCATTTTCTCCTGAAATCTTTTACCTGTCTATCTGTATGCGGATTTGCAGGTTCCCATCAGGGTCAATGTTAGTGACAAACACATTCGTCCAACAATGGCGCACATTCCACCACAAAGAGGAAGTAGATAATCTAAAATATAGATGTTGGTTTGTTGCTATAATTAACTGCCTCTGTATGTAGTTAGTAGCATTCACCACTTCCAGTATAGAATATAACTGATCATCTAGATAGTCAGTGGCTTCTACTAATTTATCCCTTATCTGCATCACCATTGGCCATATGAAGATAGTACTGGCTATTTTATTCCCAACGCCCATCTCTACTACATGTGGCCTAGCATTTCTACGAGGTTTGTTATCTGCTGCTCGTTTAACTAAAGTATGGTATGGGATACTGTGTGTACAGGGATTTTATCATTTGACACGATTACTGTGGTTGGGTCAGTCTTGCTAGAGTACAGGAACCATTACTTGCCACAGGTATCCATTTATAAGCATTGTTACCACAAACCCAATAAACACTACGTGGTAGTTTCCACAAGTGTGAATGTCCCATGCTTAATTGATGTGCATAGTGTACTAATCGTGTTACCTTGGACACTAAACACCATTTTCTTTCTCCCATGGGTTTACAATATCCTATAGAGGTAGCACAATTATTAAGATTAGGTGTGTAGGATGTGTCAGACTGATCATAATTTGGACATACAGTACCAGCTATGTTGAGACATGAGTCGTCCTTTGCAGAAGGAAAGGAATCGGCCCATTCCCAAGAAGCATTGTGTATTACCCTTTCTAATAATGCAGGATTCCATGCTATGGAAGCAGCTTCTAGCTTGCTGAAGTTTCTCCCAAAGCTAATTTGGATACCTTCACTAGGAATTTCTCCTAAGGGCAGACTTCTTTTAAGTGTCCGTGGAACCCAACTACCACCTCTGAAGGCCATTATCTGTGTACCTCCTGTGTTTAGACTAACATTGGCCATCCACCAGGGTAAGGAAACCCAACCTACAATTGGTATGGGAACACTAGTGTTAACTTGTTTAGAGTGTGTGTCATTCATGAAATATGACATGGTATCTTCTTGACTACATACATCAAACATTTCCTCTTGAGTCAATGGAACAGCCATATAGGGCATGGAGGAGGCTGACACGGGGCTGTGTGTGCATATCCAACAATCTGATACGTTTAGTCCTTCATTTAGAATCATGTGGTGTTTTATGAACTTATTGTCCCATTCTTTATTAAGTGTGTTATGTAGTCCCTCTGTCAGGATCAGCTGCAGCATCATCATCAGGAGAGTCGTCATCTTTGGGTGTAGACACTTTCTTACAGTGGGAAGCATGGATCCAATTCGGCCTTCCTTCAAGTTTCACCGAGGTGCTTGTGGTCAGCAGCACTTGGAAGGGACCGTCAAACCTTGGCTCCAAAGCTTTTCTCACGTGTCTCTTTATCACCACCCAGTCTCCTGGCTCAAGAGTGTGTGTTCCCTCTAGGGAATTCGGATCTGGAATGGAAGAATACACTTGATCATGTGTCACTTTTAACCTTTTACTTAGCGACTGCACATAGGAGGTTAATGTGCCATGCTGGAGTTGCATCTGCTGGGGGAAGTGTAACCCTAATCTGGGGACACTTCCAAATAGTATCTCATAGGGAGACAAGCCTGTCACTTTGTTTGGCACGTACCTTACCGAGAACAAGGTATAAGGGAAGATACTCTGTCCAGGGCTTCCTGTCTCACTCATGGCTTTTGAATCTTTAATTTTAATGTTCCATTTAGTCTCTCTATTTTGCCACTGCTCTGGGGATGATAAGGCGTGTGGTACGCTAATGTTGTCCCTAGAGCTGACATTATGTGTTGCATGACTTCACCTGTGAAATGGGTACCTCTGTCTGATTCAATTACCTCCGGTACTCTCATACCTGCACACAACTCACTCAGAAGTGTCTTTGCTGTTACCTGTGCAGTGGCTTTCGTTACAGGAAATGCTTCCGGCCATCCTGAAAAGAGATCAACACATACAAGCACATATTCATACTTGCCCACGGGAGGAAGTTGAATATAATCTATTTGAACTCTGTGAAAAGGATAGAGTGACTTAGGCATATGTTTTCGGGGTGTTCTTACAGTCTGTCCTGGATTGTTCAGTGCACAAATCATACAACCTTGTACGAGTCTCGGGAATAGGGCTCGTGGCAGGCAGGTTCTGGTGGAGTTCCCCCATATGCCATCTTTCTCTTTAGCTCCCATCTCAGTCCATTTTCTTCTGCTGTAGCCTGTGTAGACAAAGTCTTTAAGACACTCACCTCCAGGTCTTTGATTGCAAGCATTTGGACCTGTTTCACGTCTTCTTCTTCTTCTTTCTTCCACGGTTTCAGAGCTGCTCTTTTTGCCACACTGTCAGCAAAGGCATTTCCTTTAGTTTCGAGGGTGTTGTGTCTGGTATGAGCCTTTACCTTGATTATAGCCACACGTTCTGGTAATAGTAGAGAGTCCATAAGCTCCTTTACTGCTGCACCATTCTTGATGGGTTGTCCAGAAGAGGTCAGGAAACTTCTTGCTCTCCAAATGGGACCATAGTCGTGTGCGATGCCGAAAGCGTATCTAGAGTCTGTGTAAATATTAGCAGTCTTACCCTTCGCCACTCTACACGCTTCAGAGAGTGCTCGAAGCTCCGCCTCTTGCGCAGAGACATGAGGTGGAAGCGCTTCGGCCAAGATTGTGTCATGTTGTGTGACCACAGAATATCCAGTATGGAACCGTCCATCATCTCCTTGCAATCTGGAGCCATCTACAAATAACTCAAAATCAGGATTAGCCAAAGGTGTTTCATCAACATTTTCAAATCCTACTGTTTCTTGTTGCATTAGAGATATACAATCATGTTCATGTGTGGCATCATGCAATTCTGTGTCACTTAAGGATTTTACAAATAAACTTTCTTCCCGCCCTCCCCCATTTGAATCCATGTAATCTATTGGCAGTAGAGTAGCTGGATTCAATGTAGTGCACCTTTGGAATGTGATGTTTGGTGGCATCAAAAGGGGAATTGCATCTTAATGTGTCTGGCAAGGGAGAGGTGTTTTGGCTGTACCTGTGTCAGTATGCCTTGAATGTCATGAGGTGTGAGGACAGTCAAGGGATATGTCAAGGTGATTTCTGAGGATTTTTCTACAAGTGCCTGCACTGCAGCTACGGCCCTGACACATGAGGGGGCACCTCGTGCTACAGTGTCCAGACGTATGGAGTAGTATCCCAAAGTTCTGGGCCTTCCAGCGTGTTGTTGTGTGTAAACACCTGTTGCATGACCAAAGTCTCAGTGCAGAAGAGAGAAAGGGCAAAGAGTAGTTTGGTGTTCCAAGGGCTGGAGAGGGAGAGGATGGCAAGCTTCAAAGAGTGGAAGTTGTCAATAGCTGTGGAGAAAGAGGAAAAAGGAACAGTAGAAAGACAGGCATACAATGGTTCCATTAAAATGGAGGCAGACCTAAGCCAAGGCCTACAGTATGAGACTAGGCCAAGGAAAGTTCTCAATTTCTGTAGTGTGTTTGGAACAGGCAAAGCTTGTATAGCTGTTTTCCTTTCCTCAGTCAAATGTTTTTCACCTTGTGACAGACAGTGACCCAAGAACACAACCTTTATTTTGCAAAATTGCAATTTCTCCCGCGAGGCCTTGCAGCCACTGTCCGCTAGAAATGTAAGCAGACTGATTGTAGCTGTTTGGCAGATTGGCAAAGTGTCTGCACACAGCAATAAATCATCGACATACTGCAGAAGTACGACACCTAGTGGTTGATCCATGATTGCAGGACTGACTGCAATGCTTGTGTGTACATGCTAGGGGAGTTGTGCGCCCCTTGTGGCAAAACTGTCCATTTAAACTGCCTATTTTTGAATGTGAATGCAAACAAATATTGGCAGTCAGGGTGCAATGGAACACTGAAAAAGGCATTAGCCAAATCAATAAGACTAAAGTAGGCAGCTGTAGGAGGCACCTGCGCCAAAATTGTGTTTGGATTGGCGACCAAGGGTGTGTCCAATACAGTGACCTTATTGATTTCCCTTAAATCATGAACCAAACGATAGGTATCAGGGGTGCCTTTTGGCGTTTTCTTCTTGATTGGAAACAATGGAGTATTAGCTGGGGATGTTGTTTCCTTTATGGCTTTGAGTTTCAATAACTCATCAATTTGCTGACCAATAGCATCCTCTTGTGGAATACTGAGAGGATATTGTCTGATCCTAGGAGGAGTACAACCTGGTTTTAAATGTACCATTCGGGGAGCTACTTGCAGCCTACCAATATCTGTTTTTGACCGCGCCCACAACTTATCAGGTACCTGGGAAAGTAGGATGGATTCCTCCTCTGTTAACACAAAAACAGAAGTGGTTCAGACAACACAGCAGCCAGCATGCAAAATTGATCAGTGGTTAGTAGCTGATGTTTCTACCTTTACTTCACCGCTAGGTTCAAATTTAATACTGGCACCAAGCATTTGTAACACATCGTACCAACAGAGAAAGTGGTATATCATCACTGACAAGCAATTTAGTGACTACATTTTGTCCTTTGAATTTTAAATTAAGCGGTGCTGTTTCATGTAAAGTTATTCTTTTTCCCCCTAGTCCTACACAGGATTGTGATTTCTCAGTTCTCAAATCAGACGGTATGTGGCATCCCTGAATGACTGATATGGCTGCCCCTGTATCCACTAGGAAAGGAATTTCTTTTCCCATCACCTCCCCATTCATGTATATTGCCACACCTTCTTCTGAAGCTTTTACAGGGAGGACTGGTACAGGGTTGCCAGCTCCTCATTGAGGGGCGTCGGCACCTTGATCAGTGGTCTGAGCAGGGGGGTTTGCAGCCAGAAAAGATCTGCAATTTCTCTTAAAATGCCCGGGTTTTTTGCAAAAATGACATTTGAAATTGTGTTTTGGTTTGCCCCCTCCTCTGTTATAATTTCCCTGGCCAGAGTCTTTGCTAATAGAGGCAGGCAGCACTTTCTTTTCCTTTTCAGACCTGAGATCTAACTCAAGGCCTTTGGCAGCTTGTAACAGTGCAGGGGAATCACTATGCCGCCACTCTGGCTTGCAGGCTTTCAGTCTAGACTGCAGGGGCTGTTTAAGTCCCTCAACAAAAGCTGTAACCATAAGAGTATCAGCAATATCATTCCCCATGTCATTATATCCCAAATCAGTCCACCTTTGCTGCAGCCTAGCATAAAACTGTTCAACAGACTCACCCTTTTCCTGGGTCAGATCAGAGAGGGCTATGGATGTCTCCTTCAGTTTCTCCCTAGCCCAATCTCTGAGCCCTGTGCAAAGATCCCTACCACTCTGCACAGTTTTCTGCTCTGCTGCAGTGTCAGGTTCATTTTCAATTTTCTTAACTGCATCCATTATCACTTTACCCATAGCTTCCCCAGCTTTTAGTGCTATAAGGGGGGCCAGATCACACCAGGCTGCATTATAAGTGACTTGAATCTGCACCATATGGCGGTAAAAAGCCATTGGTCTGGTGACAGGGTCTGGCAATTGTGAGATAAGACTTGTTTGCTCAGAGGGGGACCAGGGCTTATAATCTGCAGTAAGTCTGGTTTGTACACCAGCCTGTCTGAGTACAGAGCGATAGGGGGGTGTACTAATATCTGCTTGTGCAGCACTCTCACTTGTCCCTTCCTCACGTGTGGGCTGTGGAGCAGCTACCCCAGGAATAAACACAGTTTTGGTAATTACAGGAAATATCCCTGCTTGTGATCTGGGACGGGGAGCTCCACAATTAAAACAATCCTCTCGCCAATCAGGATTTTGCTGGCCACATCTTGTACAAGTCCGGACTCCAGGGTTACTTGGAGCGGACGGTAAAGTATTCCCTGCATAGGGAGATGGATTTTTTTCAGGGAGAGCATAATACATAACCCCTTTATGTTCTTTAGTTCTGTAACCCTCTCTTTCAATCTCTTTACTTACCCTCACCCAACTATCCAACATGTCACTAAGCTTGTGATCTTTAACCCAGCCCCCATATTGGGAGGCAAAGTCTTCCCAATGATTACTATCCAGCAATCCAGTATTACCACATCTTGCTTTTTGTAATGTAACAGCTTTCTGTCCTGCCCTATCTTTTACTATCTCCTGGGCTGTAAACCAAATGGCCTGTTTCTCCTGTGTGTTTCCCATATTCAGAATTCCTGCAGTACGCTGTTAAGCAGCCGTATGCTTAAACCTCCCCCCCCTTCCTTCTGTCTTATACTTGTTTCTCTCTATTCCTTAAGACTTCCTCAATGCTCTAAAACACTGTGTCTTATCAAGAAAGAAACTTTTTAAAGATCAGTTAGGGGGTTCCAGGGTTCCCTACTTCCCTGGTTTATATGACTAGTCAATTTCCACAAAATCCAAATGAGAAACACAACATATAGGGAAACACCAAAGGTAAAACTAACTAAGCCCAAATATCCATTTACCAACCGAGCAACAGCACACTCATACAACATACCTTTCTTATCAAAAAAAAGCTCAAAGCTCAAGGTTTCAATAAAGGAGACAGAGCTTACTTTACACTCGGACGGGAAAACAAAAGCACTTAGAAGCAAATATCAGTTGGTAAGATAAAGGCTCTCACCTGTCAGCGCTGACTTGTTGTAGATCTGTGGTTCCACGAGCTCCCGTAGTCCAGCTCTGGGTTCGGGTGGTCAGACAAGTCATTCTTCCTTCCCTCAAGCCCCACGTTGGGCGCCAGGTATTGATAGGGAAATTCAATGGTTTCCTGTATTGTATGTTGTATGAGCCCCAAATTGGTGTATATTTCAGGCTCTGAATGGAAAAAAACAAACACACATACAACAGTTATATGTCTGAATGAATTCTGAAAGTTTATTTCCAATGCAATGAGCTATAAACCTTTTTTCTGGCTACTTGCCAAAAGATCATAAATTAGTAGTTTTCAATTAGTGTCATACAATGTATAGAACATAAATTTGTGAAGTATACCAATTAGTCTTATCTTAAAACTAGTAGACAAGATAACAAACTATACTACTTCTTTTCATAATCCTAGACATTGTCTTGAAGACGCCCACAGTGAGATATTTATTAGACATTTATGTCTTTCTTAAGGGGCTCACATGAGATATGAAACACTAGAAACTTCTTTCTTTGTTTCTCTGGAGGCCCCATATAGATAAGAGAGAATTCGTAATGTCTGCCCATTCTAATCATAATAGGAGATATCTCTCACTTTACCCTTCTAATATTGTAGGCTAATATGCCTTTATATAAATTAATACACAAAATGGAAGGCAGATACAAGATGGAGGATAGAAACAAGAGGATGATTCCTAACACTATAGACCAGGAATCTCCTAGAGTCACCCTGAAATTAAATGCATTAGGGTTAGTGTTAGGGTTAGTGTGTTAGTTATTTAGAGTTAAGGAGTTAGAATGTTAGGGTTGGTGGGTTAGATTTAGGGAGTAAGGGTGTTAGAGATAATGGGTTAGGGTTAGTGGTTTATAGTTAAGGGATTCGGTTGGTAGGGTTGGTGGGTTAGATTTAGAGAGTTAGGGTGTTAGGGTCGGTGGGTTAGAGTTAGGGTGTTGGGGTTAGGGAGTTAGGGTTACCATTAGGTTAACTTTAGAGCTAGAGAAAAAAATCAGTTCAAACTCAGTAGAGAAAGATTTGAGCAACACAATTCATAATAAATACAAAACCGCATTTACCAAATTTTACCATTAATTGTACAACAGCGGCGAACCCTAGCCGAACACGGCAAGAGGGGATTGCCCTATATTCCAGACCCCCAGGACATGCTTGGGTACCACAGCAAAAATCTGAACAAAGGGTTAATGGGGACATTGTATCTAGAGCAGCCCCCCTGTAGGTCGCCCTGTGTGGGGAACGACCACCATAGTAATCCGGGCGGAGGTGTGGACACGGAGCTCATGGCTTCACTGGCGTAGTTCCTGTTTACCCGGGACATAGGTGTGACCCCGGGGACGGTTGGGTAAGGCGCAGGCATCCCCCCCAACCAGAGCCAACCAAATCCCAAAAACTTTTGATGCTACAGTCAGGGGCCCCCCGGAGTCCCCCTGCAATAAAAGGCAACGTGCTCAATAAAAATGAAAAGGGAAAATACTCAATCTCATTGGTAGATCTGGGGTGGGGCATATGTCCAAGCAGGGGAACCAAAGCCTACAGTAGGGGAAAAAAAGGGCCCCATCTCCCCGGGAAAGGGGAGCCATTACCCCCAAAAAAGAAACTAGAAAAGCCGTTTCATGTTTGCAAATGCCGGGAACAAAGCCCTACATTTTTGGGGGACATGTCCTGGGGGTTTGAAAAATTCAACTGTTTGGCCATAATTCACGTTTATGTTTGGAGAAAAAAGGGAGAAGTTGTGAGCCTAAAACACCACCCCAAACGTGAACACGGGGTGGCAGCATCATGTAGTGGGTTGTTTTGTTTCAGGAGGATGGACCCTTCACAAAATAGATGACAGCTGAGAAAGAAGATTATGGGGCCATACTGAAGCAAATCTAAAGACATCCCTCTTTTAAAAGCTTGGGTGGAAATGGGTCTCCCCATGGACAATGACCCGAAGCTACTGAAAAAATGGTTACACAGTTGCTTGAAACCAATAAATTTTTTGGAGTGGCCACACAAACCCCTGATCTCAATCCTATTGGAAATTTTGGACAAACGAAAAGGGCGGTGTGAGCAAGAGACCCCCAAACATGGGTCGTGACCCAGTTCTGTCAGGGGAAAGGGGCCAAAAATTTCCCACCAAAATTTTTGAGAAGCTTGTGGGAAGGGTCCCGAACTTTCACCCAATCCTACAGTTTAAGGGCAAAGCAACAAATAATATTGAAATGGATGGAAACTTTGATTTGCAGAAAGTAAAAAAAGTGCCCCATTTATGTCACATGGCTGGGCCATTGTAAATTAGCACTTTACCCTTCGTCCTCCCTACACCCCAATAGATTTAACTCTTGCGAGCAGGGCCCCTCTCACCCCTTTTGTCTCATCTGAATAGCTTTTCATTGTCCCAAATTTTTTTTTTTCTGTACCCCTTTCCCCCCCAAAATTGTAAAGTTGCGTAATATGTTGCCGCTATATAAATAAAGATTATTATCATTATTATTATTATTATTATTATTAAAAATTCTCCCTCTCATTATTCTGCATTTAGCAAATATAAATAATTTTGTTTCCGAATTGACCTAAAACGGGGAAGGTTTATTCTGATTTCATGTCAAAGAGTAAGAAAAACCTGCAGATGGGGCTTTATATAGAGGGGAGGGAGAAACCTGCAGATGTGGCTTTATATAGAGGGGAGGGAGAAACCTGCAGATAGGGCTTTATATAGAGGGGAGGGAGAAACCTGCAGATGTGGCTTTATATAGAGGGGAGGGAGAAACCTGCAGATGGGGCTTTATATAGAGGGGATGGGAACTGCTGATTCAACTGTATGTGTCTATATTTATACATATACCTGTCACAGTGTGTATATGTGCATATATCAGTGTTCCAGGGTTTGTGCGTGTATATATAAACAACTGTGTCACAATGTGTGTATTCTTGCATGTATCGTTGTCACAGTGTGTATATGTGTATTATGCATTTATCATCACATTGTGTAAATGTGTATTCTTGCTTGTATCGGTGTCACAGTGTGTATATGTGTATTTTTGCATGTATCGGTGTCACGGTGTGTATATGTGTATTCTTGCATGTATCGGTGGCACAGTGTATATATGTGTATTCTTGCTTGTATCGGTGTCACAATGTATATATGTGTATTCTTGCTTATATCGGTTTCACAGTGTGTATATGCGTATTCTTGCTTGTATCGGTGTCATAGTGTGTATATGTGTATTCTTGCTTGTATCGGTGTCACAGTGTGTATATGTGTATTCTTGCTTGTATCGGTGTCACAGTTTGTAAATGTGTATTTTTGCTTGTATCGGTATCACAGAGTGTATATGTGTATTTTGCATGTGTCGGTTTCACAGTGTGTATTTGTGTATTTTGCATGTGTCGTGTCACAATGTGTATATGTGTAATTTGAATGTATCAGTGTCACAGTGTGTATATGTGTATTCTTGCTTGTATCGGTGTCACAGTATGTATATGTGTATTATTGCTTGTATCGGTGTCACAGTGTGTATATGTGCAATTTGCATGTATCAGTGTCACAGTGTGTATATGTGTATTCTTGCATGTATCGGTGTCACAGTGTGTATATGTGTATTCTTGCTTGTATCGGTGTCACAGTTTATATATGTGTAATTTGCATGTGTCAGTGTCACAGTGTGTATATGTGTAATTTGCATGTGTCGGTGTCACAGTGTGTATATGTGTATTTTGCATATGTCGGTGTCACAGTGTGTATATATATAACTTGCATGTATCAGTGTCACAGTGTGTATATGTGTATTCTTGCTTGTATCGGTGTCCCAGTGTGTATATGTGTATTTTGCTTGTATCAGTGTCATAGTGTGTATATGTATAATTTGCATGTATCGGTGTCACAGTGTGTATATGTGTATTCTTGCTTGTATTGGTGTCACAGTGTGTATATGTGTATTCTTGCTTGTATTTGTGTCACAGTTTATATATGTGTAATTTGCATGTGTCGGTGTCACAGTGTGTATATGTGTATTCTTGCTTGTATCGGTGTCACAGTGTGTATATGTGTATTTTGCTTGTATCGGGGTCACAGTTTGTATATGTGTATTTTGCTTGTATCAGTGTCACAGTGTGTATATGTGTAATTTGCATGTGTCGGTGTCACAGTGTGTATATGTGTATTTTGCTTGTATCAGTGTCACAGTGTGTATATGTGTAATTTGCATGTGTCGCTGTCACAGTGTGTATATGTGTATCTTACATGTATCGGTTTCACAGTGTGTATATGTGTAATTTGCATGTGTCGGTGTCACAGTGTGTATATGTGTATTTTGCTTGTATCGGTGTCACAGTGTGTGTATGTGTATTTTGCTTGTATCGGTGTCACAGTGTGTGTATGTGTATTCTTGCTTGTATCGGTGTCACAGTGTAATTTGCATGTGTCGGTGTCACAGTGTGTATATGTGTATTTTGCATATGTCGGTGTCACAGTGTGTATATGTGTATTCTTGCTTGTATTTGTGTCAGTGTGTATATGTGTAATTTGCATGTGTCGATGTAACAGTGTCTATATGTACAATTTACATTTGTCGGTGTCACAGTGTGTATATGTGTAATTTGCATGTGTCGGTGTCACAGTGTGTTTATGTGTATTTTGCATGTGTCGGTGTCACAGTGTGTATATATATAACTTGCATGTATCGGTGTCACAGTGTGTATATGTGTATTCTTGCTTGTATTTGTGTCACAGTGTGTATATGTCGTAATTTTGCATGTGTCTGTGTCACAGTGTGTCTTGTGGTATTTGCAAGATGTCGGTGTCACAGTGTGTATATGAGTGTGTGATATTTTTCTGACATATTAGTGCATTATACCATTGTGTATTTGTCCATGTTTAAAATGTAAACCCATCATTTCCTAAATTCTACGTATACCCCTGTATTCACAAGACCTGTATTAGCATTGCCTTCACCACAATCTCTATTTAGTACCTTGCAAACATGTAAGCTCAGACTTGATCAAGACTTGACAAAGAAGAATATATTAGTCAAAAATAATAACAAGAAAAGATGACTGAAGAACAAGCAAACCCTCACTGAACTTCTTGAATAAAATTGTGAGACATATAAACCAAGTGATTAAAAAATCAAAATCAAGACTGCACAAATGTATCGTAAAGAACAAACGTTGTCACATAGCAAGATATTCCGAAGAGGAAAAACCAACCATACTAGCGCCTTTCAAACTGATTTTGCTCGTGACATGTATTCTGTATTTGTTTTATACCTCCATGAAATGAAAGTCTTTATAAAGCAATAAGCCCTAATATAAAAAGAAGATGACCGTGTAAATATAAGGAACCCACCTGGCAGGTAGTCAATTCTGCTCCAGACTGTTAGCCTGCACCGATCTGCGACCAATTGGAATAACTGCTGGTAGGGCGGGGAGCTATGAGAAAAGTGTGGTACATCGCATTGGCAGGCGGCATTGCCAATAAAGGCACCATGACCTGCTGAGAGAGTCTGCGGATAGTGAAGACACACTGCAAAAGAGAAGAGCAATGATCAAGTCACTGTGAGTACAGACATATGGTAACAAACAGACCAAAGAGAAGGTGCAAATGCACTGGGGAATGAAAGGGAAGTAGTGTGGGTTTTCTCAGTGGCAGTAACCGAACATCAATTGGCATAGATACACGGTAAAAGGATGGGGATGTATAAGATGATGGGCGAATTGATTCTAACGAAGTGGAATTCGTTTTCGAATTTCAGGAAAACTCCGTTCTGTAACGAAGTCCGAAGTTTGGTACTTCGGGTGAACGATATGTGCTTTATTGATTGATCAAATGGCTGCGAGCACATGGCGTTACATGGCACAAAGCACTCAGTGAGGAAGAAGGCAATAGCCTGCATGACAATTTTCAGAGATGAAGCCAATCAGAGAACCCGCGATTCTGTGACGTCACCGCAACTATTATACAGTCCCGGGCGGACGGCAGGAGGGCCTCACACTACCTCTCCCTCACTGTACTGATTAGGGAAAGTGCTGCCCGAGCGGCTGATTTGTTACAGAAGAACGTGATTTTTAACAGCGATTTTTGGGGGGTGTCTCAGCTTGTCCCTCGAGACAGCTTCTCTTAAACGTTCTATTCAGAATTTTGCGGGTGTAGTTGATCTGGAAGTCCATGTCGCGTCCCCCTGTCAGCACATAACATTTAATGCTATCTTCTCACAGCACATTGAATATCCAAGGGGATCTAAGCCTGTTCGTTGATTCATTTAAAGAAACAGCGTTTTTACAATACAAATACCAACTTAATTTTTGGGCTGCTCAATTCTTTTGCACAATAATACATCCAGGTTTAATTGAAGCGTTGTTTTGCTGTTGTGGTGACTAAAAGAACCGTCATTTTCACCGCCAAAAAATAAATTTTTCTGTAGCCTAATTCACAAAGCGAAGGTTAATTCAATATTTATCTCTCTTGTTGTGCGCGAAGAAAAACACAACCATTGTAACACATACAATGCTATATTTTGTGTGGTTGCTCAATTTTTGGCGCCGTTTACATCCTAGGGGTTAATAAAGCGTTGTTTTTTCTGCTGTGGAGACGAAAATAAACCATCTTTCACCGCCAAAAAATACATTTTATCCTGCAGGCCTAATTCACATGCGAAGGTAATTACAATTTATTCCCTGTGTACCGTAGAAAAAACACGCCATTCGTAACACGCTACATAAGCTCAGTAGTTTTTGGGTTGCTCCAATTCTATTGCGCAATTTACATCCATATTGCTGAGTGACTCCAAGAACCGTCTTCCACACCGCCAAAAAATAAAAATTTACCTGAACATAATTCACAAAGCGAAGGTTAATTACAATTATTCTCCTTGTGTGTAGCGTAGAAAACACCCATTGTTACCACCGACAAAGCTGGTAGTTTGTGGCTGCTCAATTCTTTTTCGCAATTATACATCCAGCGGTTAATAAGCGTTGTTCTGCAGTTGTACTCAAAAAAGAAACTTGTTTTACACCGACACAGTAAGAAATTCTGTAGCATAAATTACATATATGAAGGTTAATTAAGCCTGTTTGTGCTTTCTATTATACATTCAGAAAATACACAATTTTTTAAACTGCCACATACAAGTAAATATTTCCTGCCATTTGTGAGCGCAAATTATAATCCAAGGTGGTGACCCAAGCTTTCATAGTGGTCATTGGATCAAATACAGTGTGTATTTATCATATACAGATATCTCATCAACAGTGTCTGTACATTTTTAGAACAACAGTAGTGTCAGACAGAAGAGGTGGCAGGCCTCATCACCTGCGAGTGCAGAGGCACAAACATTCCCAGGCCCCAGGTCGCAGCACAGCATGGGACTCCGCAGCATGGACACTCGGTGAGGCCAACACTGCCGCTGTCATCTAGCGTCCTGTGTTTCGAGAACAACCCAATGGTTCTGATTGGTTGACCGAGGGCATCCACTTCCTCCCAGATGACATCTGACCAACCCCAGCCAAGAGTTCCGGTGGGAACGTCAGAACACACACCCTTAGTTGCATGACCCGGGAGCGGGTCAGCGGCCCCACACCAGTCCCCAACCCCCCTCTGTCCCATCCGGTTCCCTCAGCCAAGATCTATTTCTACTATGTGCTGGCTCAAGCGCCACTCTATAGCAGAGGATGAACAAATTTTGAGAGCAGACAGCAGCTACTTGGCACGAAGAATGTGGCCAAGTATCCCCTGCTTCTTGCAGTGACGGCAAAGTATACGATGTGGAAGAAGATGGCCATGGGAGGTCATTGGTGGAGGTCAGCCTCTGCATACCAAGACCGGTGATGAGGACAGCCGTGACGATGAAACACAAAAGATGATGATGTAGCCGACCGCACTTGGGAGCCGGGGAAGGCAAGGGCTTCATCATCGTCAGGATAAGCGGGGCAAGCTTGCAACGTCATGCAGCGGCACAGGGCACAGCGAGGCAGCGGCGGCAGTATCACTCATGTGGAGCGTTGGTGTAAAATCGATACTCAGCGGTGTGTGCAGTTCTATGCAGACACCGTAGATCCCGAATAGGTATAATTAGAATCTGGGCAGAAAGTGAAACTGGCCAGGGAGCTAACGTTGGCACCATGGCCCTGCAATCAACCCATGCAGCGTCACCGATCCGGTGGCCTGGAGAAACATGGCTCAGATGTGATGGTCCATCTCCCCTGCAGCATCAGCAGCAGCAGCAGCGCCCCGTGGCACGCATGCCATTGCAGCCCAGTCAAGGCACCACCAACCTCTGCAGATGGAGCTGTTTCTCTTTGACGTCATCTCCTGTCCAGATGCTCCTGCGCCTCGCTATCATGGCGCCAGCAGTCGTTCAGCGAGGCTATTGCAAAGAGAACTGACCGACTCCTGTCCAATGTTGTTGTGGCTGCAGTCCCTCCCCTTTCCAAAAGGTGAGACTCCTGGCCCGTTTCAGTGAGAACTATTGGCTTGAGCCGTGCCGAATGGAGAGTATCCAAGCCATAAATTCTTTTCCAAAAAGGCAGACCAGCACTTCATAAATATTTAGGAACAGAAGTGGGCCAGTCCCTTGAGCTTAGCGATTTGTTCCAAGGTGCACTGGCAGCGCGGACGTCCTGGAGCTGTAACTACGGTTAGGGCCATACAATTCCTTTACGGCCCACTGGATGAATTGCATTCTGAGCCCAACACACCAACAACTTGGACAGGAAAACGGCCGCTTTTCCCCTCTCCAACGTGTCAAACTGCGGCTCCTGCGCCAAAGGTTCCGCCTCCCTCCATCCTCCACACACCACAACCATCTCAGCCCTCCACAAGTACTGCTCCATCATAACCACATGTGGTAGGGCACAGCGTTGTCACGCAGTTCTATCACCGGCTTGCCTCGGCGAACGAATCACACAGGGTGAAGGAAACTGCTCCGCGTCAAGCAGCAAGAATCGATGTGTTGCTTTCTCCGCGCCAACTCAAACGGAACATGGTGACAGACAATGGAGGAACAAGGTGGTCCCGCGGCTGCACCGAGGAGGGGATGGTCCCATGGGCGCCCTGCATGGCGCACGTGTACAATCTGGTTTGTGTGAAAAGTGTTCCTGAAGTCATCCCACCTCCTCAGAAGATTCAGAAAATGGCCAATAATTGTTCAAGCAACAACAATCCTTTTCCTACAAAGCCAGGAACACCCTCCTCGAGTTGCAATCGGTCAACACACTCTGCTATGCTATATTTTCCACCCGTTGGAATTCCAGCCTGCACAATGTTGACCGACTGAGTATGAACAGAAAAGGAACCAATGTTAACAATTTATTTGATGATCCAGGCGGACAGAGTATTCCCATGTTAACCTTTGATGTCAGCCAGTGGCGCTCATCGCGTGGACACCTGCCGTTTGTTAGCCATTCGAGGAGACAACGATATTTGTCAGTTGCCAGGACTACGGATGATTAACGTCATTCCACTGCTACATGTCCTGGAACAAATGCTGAAAAAAATCTGGTCAGGGCAGGGGACTTGGAGAGTGGCTACTACCGTCTTGCCGGTCACATGAGACCAGAGGGGACTGAAATGCAGGAGAGGAGAGGAACGACATGGAGCCGAAGCAAGCATTGATCTGGAAATGAAGGGATTTTTTCTACCCAGACAGGTACAAGAAGAAGAGCAGGAGCAGCTGAGGAGTTAGAAAGGAGATGAGGAAGATGAGCAGATGACCCCAAGCACCATGGCAGTAATACAGTGGAGAATGGAGGCAAGGACCCTCGATCACTGTGCAGATGGCCCGCAGCCTGCTGATTTGCCTGGCTTCTGACAACCGAATATTCCGCAATCCGGCAGAGGGATGACTTCAGGCTCTCCACCCTATGGACCCCCACGCTAGACCGATCCAAAAGGGAGCCTTTTTCCCAGCATTGAGAGGGAGTACAAACACAAATACTATAGGCATATCCTTCCCTAGTCCAGTTGGCCGCTGCCTGTTGTGCGCATCATCCCGTCCTCTGACAGGTCCTGACCGGAGGGGGTTTCTTCAGCTCTCATGTACTACTGCCGCGGCTGCTGGGGGAAGGTGGGGGGTGGAGCAGTACCAGCTCCATCACCAGCAACCTAAGTCGAGCACTGATGAGCAGCATCCCTTCACCCGCCTAGTGAAGGGCAGTCGCCCATCAGCATCCCGCCAGACCTGGAGCAGACACTGAACCAACAGTGTGGGTGGCCTACTTGTACACTCTGCCACCCCATTTTAGAAGATCCGCAGGAAACTACTGGCACCCAACTGGATGTGTGGCCGCAACTTGTATTGCCGAGAATTTGCAGTGGAGAAGCTGTCCTGTCCAGCCTAGTGCCTCAGAGCGGGTGTTCCGTGCGGCGGGTGCCATCGTTACCCCAAGGAGAACCCGCTTGTCCACGGGAAATGGAACGGACTGACCTTTGACAAGATAATCAGCGTGGATCCGGCCAGGATTCCACACAACAATGCCTTAGGCCGTCCGAACTACAGCAGCCATGACTCCTCACCCAACTGTGAGAAAATGAGTCTGGTTCAAACTAACCCGCTCAGCAAGCCCTATTCTGATGCGCCACCCCTCATGATGCCACACATCTGCTGACAGTTCTCCATCTCTGCCACCAAACCATCTTTCCCAGGGACTTGGTATAAATTGCCACCCACACTCCACACTTCTGTCATTGTGCACTGTCCCTGACCTCATGCTGCTGTTTGATGCTGGTGCCCATGATATCCACACTCAGTCATTGTGCCACTGTCATGACCTCATGCTGCTGCTGTGGCTGCTGCCATGCCATCACACTCGTGTCATTGTGCCACTCTCACTGACCATCATGCTGTTGCTCCTCACCCCCCGCCGTCACCTCCACTCTACGTCATTGTGCCACTCTGTGCCACTCCAGATTTTTAGCCACCATCTCAGAATGTTGATTGTGCCACTGTCTGACCTCATGCTGCTGCTGTGGCTGCTCGTGACCTAGACACTGTGCATTGTGCCCACTCCTGGTGGCCTATTCACCTGTTTTTTGCCACCCTACAAATTTGATTTTGCCACTTCCTGACCTTATGTCCGCTGCCGCCGTCACCTCCACTCTCTGTCATTGTGCCACTCCTGTGGCCTACTCAGTTATTGCCACCTCCAGAATGTCATTGTCCACTCACTGACCTCATGCTGCTGGCCGCCGTCACCCTCCACTCACTGTCATAGTGCCACTCCTGTGCGTACTCCAGTTTTGCCACCTCCAGAATGTCATTGTGCCACTGACTGTCCTCATGCAGCGCCTGCTGTGGCCTGATGCCGAGACCTACACACTCTGTCCAAATGTGCACTAGTCTGTCCTTCATGCTGCAGCTGCGGCCCTCCACAACACTTCATTGTGCCACTCTGTTGCCTTCTCCTTTTTTTTGCTACCTCCAGAATGTCATTGTGTGCCACTGCTGACCTCATGCTCCGTCACATCCACACTCTTCACTGATGTTGCCCACCTGAGCCCGCAGCTTGTTTTTTTCCACTGTCCTGCCAAGACTTTATCAGGCAACATTCCTGCTTCAGTTTTTTTGGTCGGTTTTGCCCTCTTAAGTCCCAGGGGAATTTTATAGTGAAAGCGATTCAAAGATCGGCGGCGTCATGTGCTGTCATACTAAAACACAACATAGTATGAAACCAAACCAAGACTCCCCTCATATTAAGCATGGCACAACGTATCTTACAGCACCCTGCAGGCCTCTGTGCAGCCTGAAATAGCTGTTTTTTATTTAACGTTGATTCGTGCCCGAAGTTATTCGGAACGAAGTTATTTTTTTGTCGAAATTCGGCGAAGTGAGCGAACAACCGAAATTCGAGAAATTCGCCCATCTCTAGATGTAGTGTGGCACTCAGGGACAGTATGGAACATCATTGGCTCAGATACATTGGTAAAGGATGGGGGATGTAATGTGGTTCACAGGCACAGTATGGCACATCATTGGCTTAGATACATTGTAAAGGATGGGATGTAAGGTTCTCGGGGACAGTATGGAATATCATTGGCTTAGATACATTGGTAAATGATGGGGGATGTAGTGTGGTTCTCGGGGACAGTATGGCACACAATTGGCCTAGATACAATTGTTAATGATGGGAGATGTATTGTTCTTCTTGTGGAGAATATGACACATGATTGGCTTAGATACACTGTAAACGATGGAGGATGTAGTCTGGTCCTTAGGGACATTATGGCACATAATTGACTTAGATACACAGGTAAATGATGGGGGATGTAGTGTGGCTCTCGAGGAAAGTATTACGCAGTATGGCACATCATTGGTTTAGGTTGCTGCCACCTCTTGAGTTTCTTACCACCAGATCCTTTAGTGCCCCATCCAGTTACCCAGCAGTTGGTGCCATCAGGAAAGCTCATAGATGTTGCTGGGACACACACGGGCACTGGCAGTGAACGCAACATTTCTTGATAGTTTGACCAGGGCGATGTCCCCCGGGGTGCCAGCTCCACTAAACTGGGAATTCACAATTATACTTTGCACATTGACCTGAATCTGGTTGGGACTTTGAATTTGCACCTGGTAGACGCCAAGAAACACGGTGCCGTCAGAGGGATTCTGAGACCTAAGGCGGACAACCAAACCCCGTGTTATAGATGGATGAGGAGCATCTCCCCCTCCACAATGGTTTTCATGTAGCATCAAGAATTGTAATTGTTATAGGGCCCTGGAAAGGAACTAATGATGTCATGACATCTGCTGACTTATTGGTAGCACAAGGACATCTTTCCTGCTCCTCCATCCCAATGATCATATTTCACTCCATCCAGCGGTCCCAGTGGAGAACCTTGGAGTCGGTTTTCTTAGCCTAATATGCTGAACATGCTGACCCTTGAGCTGTGCTATGCTAGTCTATGCCTTGTTGAACTAAAGGATAGACTAGGACTGTATCTATAGGAAACAACTTATGATCCAAAGCAATGCGCGGCGGTGACCACCCACTGGTTGGAGATTAGGCACCCTCCACATGTGTGGAACCCTTGGCGCCGCAGACTGATTTGTCATGGCCACGCTCCTTCATCTGCATCTGTGCCACCAACAATTCGATTGCCGATCATTGGGCTCCCACATGCGGCACTGGTGGTCACTGGAATGGTGCAGGCTGGGAAACATAATGGAGCATTTCAGATTTCTCTTTCTGGGCATCAAAAGGTTTTAATATCAAAGTGTCAGAGCGTATATTATATATAGGTTTTAATATCGTATATTAGCGTATATTATATATAAATATTTCATAACAACGGTTGAGGTCCCTGCCCAAGACTATAGTGAAGTCAAACATCTAAGATTTGAAGGGTCTTATACTTTGAACACCACAAAATCAATATCCTTGGCTATAGTCATCCTGTTGTTGCTCCTTTAAGGCTAAAACTACAAAGTGTATCCTCCTATCTCCTCATAGATTGTAAGCTCTTGTGATCATGGCCCTCAGTCCTCTTGTGTCCTCTAACTACTCATAGATAGTAACCCTCTTGTGATCAGGGACCCTCACTCCTCTTGTGTCCCCTTCTTATCTCCTCATAGATTGTAAGCTCTTGTGATCAGGACCCTCACTCCTCTTGTCCCCTCTATCTCCTCATAGATTGTAAGCTCTTGTGATCAAGGCCCTCACTCCTCTTGTGTCCCCTTCTATCTCCTCATAGTTTGTAAGCTCTTGTGATCAGGGCCCTCACTCCTCTTGTGTCCCCTTCTATCTCCTCATAGATTGTAAGCTCTTGTGATCAGGACTGTCACTCCTCTTGTGTCTCCTCTATCTCCTCATAGATTGTAAGCTCTTGTGATCAGGGTCCTCCCTCCTCTTGTCTCCTCCTCTATCTCCTCATAGATTGTTAGCTCTTGTGATTAGGGTCCTCACTCCTCTTCTGTCCTCTATCTCCTCATAGACTGAAAACTCTTGTGATCAGGACACTCACTCCTCTTCTGTCCTCTATCTCCTCATAGATTTTAAGCTCTTGTGATCAGGGCCCTCACTCCTCTTGTGTCCTCCTCTATCTCCTCATAGATTGCAAGCTCTTGTGATCAGGATCCTCACTCCTCTTCTGTCCTCTATCTCCTCATAGGTTGTAAGCTCTTGTGATCAGGACCGTCACTCCTCTTGTGTCCTCCTCTATCTCCTCATAGATTGTAAGCTCTTGTGATCAGGGACCTCACTCCTCTTTGTCCTCTATCTCCTCATAGGTTGTAAGCTCTTGTGATCGGGGCCCCTGCCTCCTCTTGTGTCCCTTCTATCCCCTCATAGATTGTAAGCTCTTGTGATCGGGGCCCGTCCCCTCCTCTTGTCCCTCTATCTCCTCATAGATTGTAAGGTCTTGTGATCAGGACCCTCACTCCTCTTGTGTCTCCTTCTATCTCCTCATAGATTGTAAGCTCTTGTGATCAGGGCCCTCACTCCTCTTTGTCCTCTCTATCTCCTCATAGATTGTAAGCTCTTGTGATCAGGACCCTCCCTCTCTTGTGTCCTCTTCTTCCTCATAGATTGTAAGCTCTTGTGATCAGGACCGTCACTCCTCTTGTGTACTCTATTTCCTCATAGATTGTAAGCTCTTGTGACAGGGCCCTCACGCCTCTTGTTTTTTCCTCCTTTTCCTCAAGATTGTAAGCTCTTGTGATCAGGACCCTCCCTCCTCTTGTGTCCCTATCTCCTCATAGATTGTTAAGCTCTTGTGATCAGGCCCGGGTCACTCCTCTTGTGTCCTCTATCTCTCATGACTGTAAGCTCTTGTGATCGGGGGCCCCCCCACTCCTCCTTGTACTTTATTCCTCATAGATTGTAAGCTCTTGTATCGGGACCCCATTCCTCTTGTGCCCCTTCTATCTTCCATAGATTGCAGCTTTTGTGACGGGGTTTTTCACTTTTTTTGTGTTTCCATCTCTTAATAAATTGTTACAGTACCCTTTTGTCATTTTAAAGATGAGGACCTCATCTCTTTCAACGGATGAAATGTTTGCAGATCCTGATTTTTTAAGAGATAGTCTTTTTACGGTAGTGGTAATGACAGAAAGATCGCTTTATTGTCTCGGCAGGGATAAAATAAGATTGAACAAGCCCATCAATGAAAAAAACCAGTCCTGAAGGATAAGGGGTTTAAATCTTTTTCTGTAGGAAGGAGGAGGGTGTTCTTCACACTTATCAGTTCCTGCTGTAAACACTTACACCTCTTAGGCCAAGGGCTGGCTTGGAAGAGAATGTCAAGTGAATCTCACTGCTGCTGTCAGAGCTCATAGAGGGGCGTCAGAGACATAAATCAGGGAAGTTTAAAAAATTATAACTAAAAAAACCCTGTTTAAAAGAATAATAATAATCTGTATTATAGTTGTTTATTGCTTGTCAATATGTGAAAAAAAATTGTGGTAGTGTCCCTTTAAATAAATGTCTCTAAATACAAATAAGGAAGAGCATCTACTTGATTAAGAGGAAAAAACAAAACACTGAGGGCGACATGTATGATCGGGAGTTGCGCCTGTTTTCTGGCGTATACTTCGCCTCACCGGCCCGAATCCCCTGTCGGACGCAGGGATGCGATGTTAGGCGCAGCCCTCCCCACTTTCGGCTGTGCCTCACATGAAGCGGCGGGCAATGGGCGCGGTGTGGGCGTTCTGGGGCGGGAAGCGGCTCATTCGAATACTCCGAGGCATGCATGATCGCAAGTCGGCAAAGTGCGGCGCATTGCGGCTCGCCAGCTCCGACAGGCAGACCTAGTTGATTCTGGTCTAAATGATCCGGCGGAGGCGAAGTGGAGCGAGACGGAAACATGAGAGGGAAAATAGAAGATCGCAAAAGAAATCCATCTCGGTTCTCAGCTGCGTGCGGCATGGAGTGTGATTCCAAAAATCGCCTTTATTAGGTGTAATTCTCAGAAAAAGAGCTCAAACCTTCTTTAATAAAAAAACAAAAAAAAATCACTTTCCAAAAATCTAGAACGGCGCAAAATCAGGAATTAGGATCTTTGAAATTTCCGGGAAATACAGTAATTCAAATTCTATAAGCGCTTCTCATTGGTCGGCAGAAACCAGCCCAAACAGAATAACGAGGGACAGTGACCCTTATAATATGGAGAAGTTGACCAATCAAATGCAAAGGGGGCAGTTCAAATCAGTTAAAAGGGAGAAAAGACTATTGGTTGAGTAGCGGGGGGTTGGAAATCCTGGCCAATCAGAATAGAGGAAGGGACCCATTTAAACTATGGGAAGTATGGACAATCAATGGAAAGGGGCAGTTCAAAATACAGTAAAAATGCAGAAAAGAGCTGATTGGGTTTAGCTAGCGGGGGCTTGGCTATCCCGGCCAATCAGAGCGCGAGTACTTGTCCCATTTTAGTCAATGGAGAGATGGGGGCAATGAAATCTCGGCTCTCAGCGCCGTGCGGCATGGAGTATGATTAAAAAAATCATTTTTGTTAGGTGTAAAATATTATCTGAAAAAGAGCTGAAACCTTCTATAAACATAAATCAATCAAATCCCCAACAACGCGTTTGTAGCAATTGCGATATAGAGAATTGCCGGGAAATACAGTAATTCAAATTGTTTAAGCTCTTCTCATTGGTCGGCAGAAACCAGCTAATCAGAATAGGAGCGACAGTGGCCCATTATATCTATGGAGGAGAATTGGACCCAAATCAGAATAGGAAGCGACAGTGAACCATTATCACCTATGGAGAATTATTGACCAATCAAATACAAAGGTGGGACAGTTAAAAATACAGTAAAAATGCAGAAAAGAGCTGATTGGTTGAGCCCAGGCGGCAGATATGAATCCACCAATCATATGTAGTACATATATTTTGAGTGGAGAAAGAAGGGCGCCCTAAAAGTTATTACTGTCTATGGGAAATATTCTAGTACTGTGATTGGTTGGGGGGAAGAGGGGCTCGTCCAGCTTAGCCAATCAGCGGCTGAGCTACCTTCTCATAGAGTTCTATGGGGAAAAGAGGTGCAGAGCGAGCTCTGTTTGTGATTGGCTGAGTTAAAAGAGGCGTGGTTATTTGGGCCAATGAGAGAGCGAGCGACGCTCCTATGGGTTTTCTAATGCAATCTGGAATAAAACTGTACATGCCCGAAATCAAATGATAAGACTCACGAAGTTGTACCGATCTCTATATAAAATGAACAATAATATGGGGGTAACGAAAAAAAAATTTTATTCAATAAATTCATTTTTATTTTTTTTATTTTCGTTACACCCATACTATTGATCCTTGGCTAACAAAAATAAAGAAATAAAAATTATTTTATTGAATTAATATATATTTTTTCGTTACCCCCATATTATTGTTCATTTTATATAGAGATCGGTACAACTTCGTGAGTCTTATCATTTGATTTGGGGATGTACAGTTTTATTCCAGATTTTCATTAGAAAACCCATAGGAGCATCGCCCGCTTCTCATTGGCCCAAATAATCGCGCCTCTTTTACTTAGCCAATCACAAACAGAGCTCGCTCTGCATTTTTTTCCCCATAGAACTCCCATGGAAGGTAGCTCAGCCTCTGATTGGCTAAACTGGACGAGCCCCTCTTCTCCCAAACCAATCACAGTACTAGATATTTCCCATAGACAGTAATAACTTTTAGGGCGTCCTTCTTTCTCCATTCGAAATAGACACACTACATATGATTGGTGGATTCATATCTGCCGCCTCGGCTCAACCAATAAGCTCTTTTCTGCCTTTTTTACTGTATTTTGAACTGTCCGCCTTTTCATTTGATTGGTCCATACTTCTCCATAGCTTTTAATGGTTCACTGTCGCTCCTATTTTTGATTGGCTGGTTTCTGCCGAACCCCAAAGAGAAGAGCTTAACAATTTGAATTACTGTAAATTTTCCCGGGAATTCTCTATATCCCAATTCCGGTGTAGCGCCGGTCTCGGCGAAAAAACGCGTTGTTTAGTGATGTATTTTTTTTAGAAGGTTTTTAGCCCCTTTTTCAGATAATATTTTTCACTTAATAAAAACAATTTTTTTTTCATACTCCATGCCGCACGGCGCCTGAGAGCCGAGATTTCATTGCCCCCATCTTCCATTGGGCTACAATGGGACAAAGTGCTTTGCGCTCTGATTGGCCGAGATAGCCAAGCCCCGCTAGCTCAACCAATCAGCTCTTTTTTGCATTTTTTACTGTATTTTGAACTGTCCCGATTGGTCAATATTTCTCCATAGGTTATAATGGGTCCCTGTCGCTCCTATTCTGATTGGTTGGTTTCTGCCAACCACTGGGAAGAGCTTAAAGAATTTGAATTACTGTATTTCCCGGCAATTTCCAATATCCTCATTCCTGATGTCGCCGGTCTTGATTTTTGGAAAGTGATTTTATTTATGTATTTTTTTAGTAGGTTTGAGCTCTTTTTCTGATAATATTTTACACCTAATAAAAATGCTTTTTTGATTCATACTCCATGCCGCACAGACATCTTTAATGATTTCTCGCTGTTTTCCAGCCTGTCTCGAATCGGAATACATGTTCGGCGCAGTCCCGCACTGCGCCTAAGTCCCGCACTGCGCCCCACACACTGGTGAGGCGCGGTGAACTTTTCCCTGCATGTATGAGCGCACCTCCTCAGGCGGCGAATCTTAGGCGCAGTCCTGCACTGCGCCTAAGTCCCGCACTGCGCCCCACACACTGGCGAGGCCCGGTGAACTTTTCCCCGCATGTATGAGCGCACCTCCTCGGGCGGCGAATCATAGGCGCAGTCCCGCACTGCGCCTAAGTCCCGCACTGCACTTCACACCCTGGCGAGGCGCGGCGGACTTTACACCGAATGTATGAGCGGACCTCGGCGCCGACATACATGAGGCGCAAATTTCGCCGGAAAACTGACGAAAACGTGCGCTCCGACGTGGCGAGATTCATACATGTTGCCCTTAGTGGTAGCGGTGGGGGGAGGTCAGTAACTTTTTTGTTTGTTTTTTTAACCAGCTTGGACCCATTTCAGATTAATTTTTCTCAGACAACCACTTTAAGCACCTAGGGCGACATGTAAGAGCGGGGCTGCCCCAGTTATCTGGCATCAAAAGCTTTAGTAGCCCTGTTCTATAAATGTTTGAACAGTCGCACTCCAAACTTTGATGCGATAAGTGCCGACTTTGTAATGCGCCAAAGATTCGGGGCGTTCTGGGGGCATCTTTTGGCCTTTGTCTGACCAATGTAACTTTATGACCACGCTTATCATGTACGTCGGGAGCTTTCCTGACCTGGATACTAACAAAACCTCTTATCAGCAGAAGAGATTATGTCACAAATAATCCTCATTTCCTATTGTGCACTAAGATCTGTTGTCTTTCAGGGAGGCTCCGGGGGACCTCTCGTGTGTAAGGTCAATGGCGTCTGGTACCAAGCTGATGTTGTAAGTTGGGGAGAAGGATGTGCCTTACCCAACCGCCCCGGAGTCTACACACTGGTAACCGCCTATCAGTCCTGGATCCGGTCATACATAGCAGACTTGACCTTCCAATATCTGACCAATATCCCACAACAAGCCCAGAAATGTAGTGGAAACATGAACGTTTCGTGTTATATACTGACACTCCTCCTTCTCATGGCCTCAGCACTGCGATATCTGTAGATTATAATGGACAGGACTAGTGTTGAGCGATTATTATCGACAAAGTTGAAATCGGCACAGTTTTTATGTTGATCGAAATTTTTAGATCACGCGATAATTTAGGTTAAAATCTGTGCATCATCTATTATTATCGCGCCATTTTCGGCACTTCCTGTCATTTTGGCGGCCAGCAAATCAGCTTACAGGATAGAGCAGGGTGAGATGTGTGTGCGACATCATGACTGGGATGTGTATGGTTGCGATTGGCTGGAAAAATCACATCACCTCGTTTTTACATAGAACAGCCCTTCCTGTTCATGATCAGTGTCTCTCAGTGTCTCATAGCAGTAGGACGTGCGCTCTGCCTGTGTCCAAACAGCTCAGTGAAATTATTCTATTTCTTCACAGAGAAAGCTCTACTGTTAGCTGTGAGCCTTACGACTTAGTTAGATCAGAGATTGGAAGATTTTATGTAGTTAGGTAGAGAATTTTAAAGGAGCATCTACCGCTGTAAAGTCACGGGGGGGAGCGGAGGGGGGACCTCCGCGGGCGAACACAGACAAGCTCTATAAAGAATACTGGATAAAGTTCACAAAGACTTAGTGTAGACATTGCACTGCAATATCTTTATTATTAACAGTTTTCTATTGAAATATTTCCTGGATATTGGGCAGCCTGAACTTATATTGGATACACATCATTTCTAGTAACTGCAGGTCTCTTTGTTAGGTGCAAAACTCCACTTTTATTATCAGTATACATTTCAGATAGGTGTTCTTTTTCAATTTTGCCCTTTCCAGCTTTGTTGATATAGCCACCTTGCAGTTAAATTAGAATCCAGCAATTTGTAGTCAGCACAGGTTGATAGGTGCCAAAATACCTTTTATTATCCGAATACATTTCAGATACGTGTTTTTTTCATTTGGCGCACTACAGCTTTGTTTCATTGAGGCACCTTGCACTTAAATGTGAATACAGCAATTTTGTAGTCACCACAGGTAAAATTGAAAGGTGCCAAAATACCTTTTATTATGCGAATACATTTCAAATATGTGTTTTTTCACTTTGGCGCACTACAGCTTTGTTCATTGAGGCACCTTGCACTTAAATTTGAATACAGCAATTGTGTAGTTACCACAGGTGAATTGATAGGTGCCAAAAATACCTTTATTATCCGAATACATTTCAGATAGGGGTTTTTTCACTTTGGCGCAGGCCAGCTTTGTTGATAGATCTACTTTGCAGTTAAATGTGAATCCAGCAATTTTGTAGTTACCACAGGTAAATTGAAAGGTGCCAAAAATACCTTTTATTATCCGAATACATTACAGATACGTGTTTTTTCACTTTTGCGCACTACAGCTTTGTTCACTGAGGCACCTTGCACTTAAATGTGAATACAGCAATTTTGTAGTCACCACAGGTGAATTGATAGGTGCCAAAAAATACCTTTTATTATCCGAATACATTACAGATACGTGTTTTTTCACTTTGGCGCACTACAGCTTTGTTCATTGAGGCACCTTGCACTTAAATGTGAATACAGCAATTTTGTAGTCACCACAGGTGAATTGAAAGGTGCCAAAAATACCTTTTATTATCCGAATACATTTCAGATACGTGTTTTTTCACTTTGGCGCAGGCCAGCTTTGTTGATAGATCTACTTTGCAGTTAAATTTGAATACAGCAATTTTGTAGTCACCACAGGTGAATTGATAGGTGCCAAAAATACCTTTTATTATCCGAATACATTACAGATACGTGTTTTTTGCACTTTTGCCCAGTACAGATTTGTTGATAGAGCCACCTTGCAGTTAAATTTGAATCCAGCAATTGTGTAGTTACCACAGGTGAATTGATAGGTGCCAAAAAATACCTTTTATTATCCGAATACATTACAGATACGTGTTTTTTTCACTTTGGCGCACTACAGCTTTGTTCATTGAGGCACCTTGCACTTAAATGTGAATACAGCAATTTTGTAGTCACCACAGGTGAATTGAAAGGTGCCAAAAATACCTTTTAATATCCGTATACATTTCAGACAGGTGTTTTTTTCACTTTTGGTCAGTCAAGCTTTGTTGATAGATCTACTTTGCAGTTAAATTTGAATCCAGCAATTTTGTTTTGATTTGAGGGATTTGAGAATAGCTGTGATTTGCCGTCTTTTAATAAGAGACTTTCCAAAACTTCTCCATACCTTCTCAAATTTTTATATTTCTGAACATGGAGCGAAATTCAGGTGGTAAGCGAGCAAAGAGGGGGGTAGGACATGGAGGTAGAGGTACGAGAGAAGGTGCTCCTTCCAGTGCTGGCGACAACACGCATGCCAGCGGATCGTCAGTTGCAGGACCGTCAGGCCTGTCATCGCTGGGTCAGGGCCCTGTGAATCTCAGTAACGAACAGTGTCGCCAATCTGTTCTTCAGTGGTTAATGCAACCTGCATCCAGCAGTCTTACCTCCTCGTCCTCACAGTCACGGCCACAAATGTCGTCATCAGCATCATCAGCATCCGTCCAACATGAAGCAAAGGCAGCCCAAATGTCAACTCGTGTACCCACCACTGTGGATAATCCATTTTCTGAAGACCTCTTTGATGACAAAATGCGGTTGGGGTCAGAAGGCATGTCAAAAGATCAAGAGGCCAAAGAGGATGATTTTCTCTGCTCTGACGCCCAGTTACTGATGCCATCAGAGGAGGAGAAGGAAGCCGGTCAATCGGCAGAAATCCTACTACAGGTTCTATTATAAAAAAATGTTGTTTCTAACAGACATTTGTTCTTCACAATTGTCAAGAGTGGCTCAAGGGTGATGGTGCTGTCAGAAACAGAAATAGGTAGGACACTGTTAATGGACACATATTGCAAAATGACTTGTTTTTGCAAGATCTTTAACATAGCTATCAATCCCTGTATTGAGACAACCCATTTAATACAATTAAAAAAGAGAAACAAAGACATGGTGGGATTCCATCCTATTTTAAAAATGTGTTTTCTAGAATTAAACTACTAAAAAACTTGCATGTACAAAATAGCTGGTCAAAAAATTCCTCTGAATTGTACAAGGGAGGTACAGGATAAACTTGACCAGATGTAGGTTATTCAGAGGAACATGGAGTTATGGAGCACGGACAGAGAACAAAGTACAGAGACAATTTCCTCCAGCACGTTGAGTAAAATGAAAAAAGAATGCCAAGAAAAGGGCACCTGGGTGGAACAGGAGCGTTAACCACCAGTATTTCCAAGTGAAGCTCAATTGGTCCGCACTCATACGGAGGGGCAAGCGATACCCAGGACAGGGACAGTATATGTCCAGTGAAACTAAAATGGTGATTGAAAGACTCCTTTTTACGGCACTTTTTAATCTGGGAGTCATGCAGGTTTGGGGCTCATGCTGTGGCCCGGACAGGTAAAGTCCATGTACCGTGAAACGAAAATGGTGGTTTAAATTATCCGTTCTACGGCACTTTTTAATCTGGGGTCATGCAGGTTTGGGGCTCATGCTGTGGCCCAGGACAGGTATAGTCAATGTCCAGTGAAACTAAAATGGTGGTTGAAGACTCCTTTTTCCGGCACTTTTTAATCTGAGGTCATGCAGGTTTGGGGCTCATGCTGTGGCCCAGGGACAGGTATAGTCAATAACCAGTGAAACTAAAATGGTGGTTCAAAGACTCCTTTTTCCGGCACTTTTTAAATGTGGGGGTCATGCAGGTTTGGGGCTCATGCTGCATATTCAATGTCCAGTTCAAGTAAAATGATGGTTCAAATCATACTGCCTTCTGGCACTTTTTAATTTTGGGTTGATGCAGGTTTAAGGCTCATGCTGTGGTGCAAGACAGGGATGGTGAATGGTCTGTGATTTTTTTTCTGTGGCTTTTATAACCTAAGTGTGTTGCCTAAGATGTAGCACGTATCCATTTGACTGTTGTGGATGTTAATTCCAGCTTCTCCAGCCCTGTTTGGGTGTAAGAATGAAGGTGTTTTTGCTCTCCCATAGACTTTAATGGTCATCGGCCATCATCTATCATCGACCATCGAATATCTTGTCGATGATGGCCGACTATCGACCATCGACCGATGTCGATGGCCTTCGTAATCACTCAACACTAGACAGGACCAAGCAATAAAGAAATTATTGTAAGAAATTACAGCTTTCTGTAGAATTTATGTCTTGGGCTTCAACATAGACAATGAATAAAGAGTTGAAGAGTCTATAATAGTAAGGACTTCACTCAGTTGGTTCTTTGGTTTCATCTTCTACATATTAATCATTATTACAGTGGAGATTAAAATGGGGGAAAAGGGGAAATATAGTTTTCTAACGCCACTGATCTCCAGAATGAAAGGTGCAGACCCTGCCCGGAAATTACTTGCTGGAAATCTATGAGCAGTGCCAAAGGCATCAAGCGTCTTCTGACGGTCTTCTTCTCTGGAAATCAGCCCTGGTCCAAGAGCGCAAAGAAGATCAAAAAGATCTTCAAACCAGTACCTGATAAAGCAGAAGACAATAAAAACCTGGCTTCCCCATTAAACACAAACATTTTCATTGGATTAGTTATTACATGAATAGACTAAAAATTTACAAATAGACTGATCATACTTTTTTAACCCATCAACACTGTTAAAAAAAACGCAGAGGCCATTGAACCCAGCACAATATAAAGATAAGTGGGGAAAAAAATCCTCCTTAGCACAGAAAAGAGTGGAGGACATCAAACCCAGCACAACATGAAGATGTTGACCCTAACCCTCAAACCTTCAAGCCTCCATGTGTTGTTTGTGGTTCAAAAATGAGAAGAGATTGATGTCCGGATAGTAAACAAATGTAGAAGAAACAAGATCTCTCATCTATATGTTCCTCTCATCTACATCTGTGAGACGAGGTGACTTGTCTACGTTCTTTATAATGTTTATGATGATCACTGATGAAAGTTACGGCCTGGCCACAGCGCTGCCCACACTACAGAGTCACCAGGGATGCTCCTTTGTGTCCGGCCAGTGTCCTCTTCTGTTTCGCAGGTTTCTTAGTTGCGCTGTTTGTCTTTAGATCTTTAGGTTCAAACAATGGAATTTTCTTCACGGTTTCCTTGTATCCATTTCTCTTTAGTTTGTTGTAAGTTATGAACTTCTATTCTTTGTGTTGTGAACTTATCAGTTACTAAGTAATGGAGTCTCCTTATTTCCTGCTTGACAAGTCCTTTTGCCCAATGTCTTGTTCTTTGTTGGGGTCTTCAATCTTCATGTTCATGACTTCAGGTTTAGCAACATCCATTGTCCTAGTATTCTCTCCCTTTGGCCCCTTGCTGATAGAATTGCTTTCTCTACTCAGCTGGGTCCAAATATGTGGAATTAAGAGGACACCTCAGTCCGGCCATCAGTGCATTAAAAGGGTTATCCCTTTTCACAGGTTGAGATCTGAGTAAAGCTTGTAGCTAACTATGAGCTGGCCTCAGAGAATACGAAGATGGCCACAGTTGTGCAATTTTCCCCATTCATTTCTAAGAGAGTTTAGAGCTTGTGTATACCCTCCATTAATTTCTATGGGTGTTCAGAGCTTGTACACTTCTCTTCATTCATTTCTATTAGAGTTCAGAGCTTGTGTGGTTCTCCCCATTCATTTCTATGAGATTATCGAGCCTGTGCAGTTCTCCCCATTCATTTCTATGAGATTTTCAAGCCTGTGCAGTTCTCCCCATTCATTTCTATGAGATTTTCGAGCCTGTGTGGGTCGCCCCATTCATTTCTGAGATTTTCAAGCCTGTGCAGTTCTCCCCATTAATTTCTATGAGATTTTCAAGCCTGTGCAGTTCTCCCCATTCATGTCTATGAGCTTTTCTAAGCTGTGCAATTATCCCCATTCATTTCTATGAGATTTTTGAGTCTGTGCAGTTCTCCCCATTCATTCCTATGAGATTTTCAAGCCTGTGCAGTTCTCCCCATTCATGTCTATGAGCTTTTCTAAGCTGTGCAATTCTCCCCATTTGTTTCTATGAGATTTTCCGTGTGGAAACAAAAGATGTAATGTATGCAAATACACACAGAAAAGGAATACGTTCAGAGGAATGGGTTTGAATAAAAAAGAACATAGAATTGAGGATTTTATCAATTGTGATACAAGTTTTCTGATCTATATAATTGAGTGTACTCAGTGTCTGAAACAATATGTAGGCAGTACGACACGAAAATTCAAAAAAACGTATATTGGAGCATTAGTCACATATCAGATATAATTTTCCATCATGTTCAGGAGCAGCAAGACACTTTATTGAGAAACATGAGAGCTCCATAGATAGTCTTAAATGTTATGGTATAGAAAAGGTGGCACCATATCTAGACGGTAGTAATCAGGAACATAATCTAAGATTACGAGAGGCTTCATGGATATATGAGTTGGAGATGCGCGCTCCACATGGCATGAATAGCCGTAATGATCTAGCATACATTTATTAGGACTATCAAGTAAATGCCCACCTTGTATGTGGTAACATGTAGAAATTAAAGTATGAGGTTGAAGAGCCATATAGACCATGGAAACATAGGTTCCTGCACTATGAAATCTGAATAGCCACAATGAATCTGCCATAACATATAACATCAAAGTAGCAATAGTACGTAGCATAAGTTTCTATTGTTTAAAGAAAAAGGAGTCTTTAGTTTAATATCTCTAGCCTAACATTGTTACAATTCAATGTCCGCCATAAAGTTAAAAACCTTAGATAGAGGCAACTGGTAAAAAGATACACTGTTTCAAGACGGGACTGAGAGGAAGTGATGTCACTATTAGCTCGGCCCCTTTTTACTATTTAAATAAGTTAGTATGTTATGAGAGTGTACCGTGAACAAGGGCGTTTTTTAGCGCCCGAAACGCGTCGGTTGCCTGTACCCTGTCTGTACCCCCCTGTTTTGTGATGACCGAATAAACACCGTTTTATTTCCACTTACCGCTGGATCCATCATCTTTTTGGAATTCAATGCTGCTAGGCCGTGGCTGGAGGCCGGGATACCGTGCAGAGACGAGTGACGGGAGGAGCCGAAGTTCACAATGAATACAAGTGTGGTCCGAGGTGGTGAGCTTGCACCTTTATTTTTTTACTATATGTGTTTTGGGCACGCCAGCCCAGGTGTTTGAGCCCCCACCACACGAACTGAACATTATGCTCTTATGCTAGTTTTCAGCAGCCCATTCATACGGTCTCATATATACACTACAGAGGTGGGTACGAGGGACAGACTTTCTTTACCAGCTGTTATCATTTTCCTGATTCCAACTAGCTATAATGGATAGAGAGGCAAGAGAAGCCAAATTGGCACAGGTATTCGGAGAACACATGAAAACACCTGAAAGCAAAGGGGAAATTAACGTGTTACTGAATGACCTAGAAAAAGCCCAAATCCAAGAGCTGAAATTATGGTGGGATAGGAATTCATTGAAAATGTATGCGGAAAAGGGAATTATACCCAGAGGACTAAGCCTAAAGAAAGCTCCTTCTTTTATATATACAGAGGAATTTTTAAACAATTGGAACCAAGTATTATCTGATTGCTCCTTTAAACTAATACAGTTGATCATTGATTTTGAGACACAAAAGTTACAAGAAACACAGAAAAACATAGATGATATAACGGAAAAACTACAAGAATTTGAGGATAACGAGCACATAGAAAAAACAAAAGAAAGAATCAAAAGAAATCTGGCAAAAATGGAAACTACTATTATGGATATTAAAAGATCTAAATATCAAAGGGACTATAATGATTATGAGAAAAAAGAAATATATGTTTGGAAACAGGAAAGAAAACCAAGATCAATTCTGCAGAAGTATGGTAGAAACAGGAGAAATAAAAAAGAAGTCTGCTTTGCAGACTTGGATTATGCTCTTACGGGAACTTCTGACTCTGAATGCTCGTCAGTTGAAGGACATATTACAAGAAGTAGATTACAGGACAGTACCAACAAAAACTCAACATCAACACCAACAAAAAACGGAATAGAAGAGGTGGAAGGAAACACCCTAATAAAAAAATAGAGAGTAGTGACAAAGAAGAAAGCGTAACGCTTATGGGGTCCCTAAAACTCATAAGAGGGAATTTCCACCAAAATTACGTCCAATAGTTTCCAGTAGGAATAGTATCTGTGCTAGGTTAAACATGTGGTTAGATAAACTCCTTCAACCCATAATACATAGATTACCAGGATATCTAAAAGATAGCACTACAGTATTAAATATTTTCTCCGATTTTACCTGGCTAACTAATCACCACTGGCTTAGTCTAGATGTAACCAGTTTATATTCCAGCATGCCACAAAAACTAGTTAGGACAGCAGTGGAATACCACTTGAACAAATCGAGTACATACAGTGTAGAATTAAAAACATTCCTACTAGATTGTGTAGACTTTTTAATATGCAATAATTTCTTTAAGTTTGATGGAATATATTACTTGCAACTAATAGGAGTGCCCATGGGGGCTACTGCCTCGCCATCCATGGCCAATCTTTTCATGGCATGGTGGGAGCAGGAAACAATTTTTAATGTGAATAATCCATATTCTGATTCTATTGCCTGGTATGGGCGCCACATAGACGACCTCCTCATGGTATGGGGGGGGGGGAAGTGTGGCGTCCATACCAGGCTTTATAGATTATCTCAATACTAATCCCGTAAATTTGAGTTTCACCCATTCGGTGGAAAAACAAAATATCGCTTTTCTTGGCATATGGTTAAAGGGAAATGCTACAGAGGGAAAAGTATATACTACTCTCTATAGGAAACCCACCAGTGGAAATACTATACTGAGGGCCAACAGTTGCCACCCAAAACATACTATTAAAGCTATACCTAAGGGGGAATACTATCGGGCTCGCAGGGCATGTACTCAGGAACAAGATTATGAGAAAGAAACTATAAAAATAGATCAAAGGCTCCTACAAAGAGGGTACACCAGACAGCAGTTGCAGGAAGCAAGAAAAGTAATGCAAAATAAAACCCAAATGGATTTACTAAAATCATCAAAAAGAAAGAAAACCAACAGAAATGTAGGTAAGGTAATATGCACCATGAAGTACAGTGAAGAATTTAACCAAATAAAAAGGATCTTTTATAACAACATTAATATACTGAGACAAGATCCCATAACTGCAAAAATTTTTGATTCTGGAGTAGGAATAGTGGCTAAAAGAAATTACACCATAGGCTCACAGATATCACCAAGCCATTTCTCTAGTGTGATACCTACTAACACATGGCTTACCCTAAAGGGTTTTTTTCCGTGTGGAAACAAAAGATGTAATGTATGCAAATACACACAGAAAAGGAATACGTTCAGAGGAATGGGTTTGAATAAAAAAGAACATAGAATTGAGGATTTTATCAATTGTGATACAAGTTTTCTGATCTATATAATTGAGTGTACTCAGTGTCTGAAACAATATGTAGGCAGTACGACACGAAAATTCAAAAAACGTATATCGGAGCATTTGGCACATATCAGATACAATTTTCCATCACGTTCAGGAGCAGCAAGACACTTTATTGAGAAACATGAGAGCTCCATAGATAGTCTTAAATGTTATGGTATAGAAAAGGTGGCACCATATCTAGACGGTAGTAATCAGGAACATAATTTAAGATTACGAGAGGCTTCATGGATATATGAGTTGGAGACGCGTGCTCCACAAGGCATGAATAGCCGTAATGACCTAGCATACATTTATTAGAACTATCAAATATATGTCCATTTTGTATGTGGTAACATGTAGAAATTAAAGTATGAGGTTGAAAAGCCATATAGATTATGGAAACATAGGTTCCTGCACTATGAAATCTGAATAGCCACAATGAATCTGCCGTAACCATATAACATCAAAGTAGCAATAGTACGTAGCATAAGTTCCTATTGTTTAAAGAAAAAGAAGTCTTTAGCTTAATATCTCTAGCCTAACATTGTTACAATTCAATGTCCGCCATAAAGTTAAAAACCTTAGATAGATGCAGCTGGTAAAAAGATACACTGTTTCAAGACGGGACTGAGAGGAAGTGATGTCACTATTAGCTAGGCCCCTTTTTACTATTTAAGCAAGTTAGTATGTTAGGAGAGTGTACCGTGAACACGGGCGTTTTTTAGCTCCCGAAACGCGTCGGTTGCCTGTACCCTGTCTGTACCCCCCTGTTTTGTGATGACTGAATAAACACCGTTTTATTTGCACTTACCGCTGGATCCATCATCTTTTTGGAATTATATGAGATTTTCAAGCCTGTGCAGTTCTCCCCATTCATTTCTATGAGATTTTCAGGCATGTACAGTTCTCCCTATTCATTTCTATGAGATTTTCAAGCCTGTGCAGTTCTCCCCATTCATTTCTATGAGATTTTGAAGCCTGTGTAATTCTCCCCATTCATTTCCATGAGATTTTCAAGCCTGTGCAGTTCTCCCCATTCATTTCTATGACATTTTCGAGCCTGTGCAGTTCTCCCCATTCATTTCTATGACATATGCAAGCCTGTTCAGTTCTCCCCATTCATTTCTATGAGATTTTCGAGTCTGTGCAGTTCTCCCCATTCATTTCTATGAGATTTTCAAGCCTGTGCAGTTCTCCCCATTCATTTCTATGAGATTTTCGAGTCTGTGCAGTTCTCCCCATTCATTTCTATGACATTTTTGAGCCTGTGCAGTTCTCCCCATTCATTTCTTTAAACATTCCTTAAAGAGTTGAGCAGATAACAAATATGCATGGAAAAGGGTGAAGGATATAACAGTAAAAGAAAATAGTGTCTGCAAATGATGTAATTAATATTAACAATCGTGGATAGTAGAATATAATAAAGTACAAGTCTTGGTATAGTTGGTCAGTTGTTCGAACACTTGGTTTTGCCATATTTTAAGTTAGGTCAGCACTTTAAGAAATTTAAGGGAATGTCTATTTTTGGAAAATATATCTAGTTTTTAGTAGTGTTGAGCGATTGCGTTGGCCATCGACATCGGGCGATGGTCGAAAGTCGACCATCATCGACCCAGAGATAGTCGCCAATAGTGAGCAGGCCGATTATGAGCGTTGACCATTAATGTCTATGGGAGAGCAACAAACTCCTTCATTATTTACACCCCAACAAGGGGGCTGGAGAAGCTGGAATTAACACCACAACAGTCAAAAATGGATTCGTGCTACATCTTAGGCGGCTAAACACTCTTAGGTTATAAAAGCCACAGGAAAAAAAAACACTCACCATTCACTATCCCGTCTGTGCTACCACTGCATTGACCCTTAAAAAACCTGTTGGCATCACCCACAATTAAAAAGTTGCCAGAAGGCAGTATCGATTTGAACCATAATTTTACTTGAAATGGACATGATTATCCCTAGTCATGGAACTTGCAGCAGAGCTAAATAACCTGCATGGACCCCTGATTTAAAAGTTGCCGAAAAGAAGAAAAAGGCGTCTTTCAACCACCATTTTTAGTTTCACTGGAAACATTGGACTATATCGTCCTGCTACCACAGAATGACCATTAAACCTGTTTTCTGACCTCCAGATTCAAAAGGCTGCTGGAAGAAGGGGGTCTTTCACAACCACCATTTTAGTTTCACTGGGACATTGACTAAATGCTGTCCTGTAAAGCCAGAATGACCATTTAAACCTGTCTGTCCTCCAGATTCAAATGTGCCGGAAAAAAAAAAAAGCGTGCTTAGAAGAAAAAGAAAAAAAAAAAAAAAAAAAAAAAAAAAATAAAAGGAAGTTATAACAAAAAAAAAAACAAAAAAGGAGAGCCAGCAGAAAAAGTCTAAGGCACAATAAAAAAAAAAAAGAGTAAAAAAAAGTTAAAAAATAAAATAAAAAAAGAAACATAAAGAATAAAATAAAGGAGGCAAGAGGAAGGAAGGAGTATTTTCAAACCACCATTTTTTTAGTTTCACTGGACATTGGACTTATATCTGTCCTCTGTACCGCAGAATGACCATTAACCTGTCTGGACCACAGATTAAAAAGTGCCGGGGAAATATAGGAGTCTTTTCAAACACCAATTTAGCGTTCAATGGACATTGACTATACCTCGTCCTGGGCCACAGCTGAGTCCAACAACATGCATGACCCAGATAAAAAGTGCCGGAAAAAAAAAAAGGAGTCTTTCTACCACCATTGTAGTTCTCACATGGACATTGACTATTACCTGTCCTGCGGCCCACAGGGCTTGAGCCCCAAAACCTGCATGACCCCAGTTTAACAAAGTGCAGGAAAAGGAGTCTTTCATACACACCCATTATAGTTTCACTGGACATTATACTGTCCTGTCCTGGTAGCGCTTGCCCCTCCGTGTGAGTGCGGGACCAATTGAGACTTCAATATGGAATAATGGTGGTTCCACCCAGGTGCCCTTTTTCTGTGGCATTCTTTTTCTCATTTTACTAAAACGTGCTGGAGGGGAATTTTTTTGTCCCTTGGGTTTTCTGTCCGGGCTTCCAAAACCCATGTCCCTAAAAAAACCCCCCATCGGGCAAGTTTTCCTGACCTCCTTGTACAAAATTTAGAGGAATTTTTTTTCCCCGCTTTTTGTCAAGCCCCGTTTTTTTTTTTTAGTTTTATTCGAAAACAATTTTTAAAAAAAAGGATGGAAACCCCCCATTTTCTTTTTTTCTCTTTTTTTAATTGTAAAAATGGGGTTTTTAAAAAAGGGATTGATAAAACTATGTTTAAAAATCTTGGGAAAAAAAAAGTTTATTTTTGCAATAAAGTGTCCATTAAAAGAAGTCCTACCTTTTTCCTTTTTTTTGGGGCAGGGACCATCACCTTGGCCACTTTGACAAAATTTTGAAAAAACAAAAAGGTTTTAGAAACAACATTTTTTTTTAAAGGACCCGTAGTATAGCTGCATTTTCCCCAAAACCAAAAGCCCAAACAATTTGGCAAACCAAAATTCAGAAGGTTTAAAAGAAACCCCCCCTAGAGCCATTTGGACAATTGTGAAGAAAAATGTCTGTTACAAAAACTTTTTTTTTTTAAATAGGCTGTAGTTTTGTGCATTAAAGCGCATGCCCCAAAAAAAAAAAAAATGACTTCCCAGCCATGTTAAAAATTGGGGGGGGGAAAAATGCCTCTTAGAAGCCACATTTCTGTTCCAAAGGACCAGATTATTGTGTATCTCACGTACTGACCCCAAAAAATTTTAAAAATTTTGATTCCCCCATATTAAAAAATTGTGGGGAGTGCCATTAAAAGCCCCATTTCTGCCCAAAGGACCATGTTATTGCTGATCTCACAGCAAAATGACCCCAAAAAAAATTTAAAATTTTGCTTCTCACCCAAATATTAAAAATTGTGAGGGAGAAATCCACTTAAAAGCCACATTTCTTTTCCCAAGGCCCAAAAATTATAGTGTTCTCACGCAAATGACCTAAAAAACCATTAAATGCGAAAACTTCTTAAGATAAGTGAGTAAATGGTTCGGTGTTGTATAAAAACCTTGCTGTTTTTTTACGTCTCCTCCCAAAAAACCCAGCAAAATGAACTGGGGGAAAAGAGAATAAAAATTGCAGAAAGAAATGATCATTTTAAAAAATTTTTCAAGAGGCCTTTTCTGTTTGAAGGGATGTGAAGTGAGGGGAACTAACGGTGCCCTGGGAAATTGGGGGGCCAAAACATCATCAGAGCCATCCCCTGATTCATCTTGATGAAAGTCAAACGCCCACTTATCTGTGGGAAAGCGGTGCTTTTGTCGTAATGACCCCTCCAGCTGTGCTGAAGGTCCCGCTCAGATTGACCGGCGCTGGCGGAAACCCCTTTTATGGCGTGACGGCCAGCTGGGCCATTTGTCCATTTTTGGATCCCCAAAATCTATTGGGCCCGGAACCAAAAAAAAAATCGGTGTTGAGCGCAGAAGGTGCCCCATGTCTTAAGTGTCTCTGTTTTTGGTGTGTTCCCCGCATTGCGCGTTGGTGAAGTGGTAAACAAAGTTGCCAGGGTCCCCCATTAGGTTCTGCCCCCTTGCTGTGCTGCCGCAATGCTGCTTGGCACTTATGCTGCCCCGTCGCTGATTTGTTCCACCGTGACATTTGGGGAACGTGAAGCAGACGCAACAGAGTTCGTTGATCAATCAGAAAGGTCCCCTTTTCTGATTCAAACTCTATTTGGGTGGGTGGAAGGAAAGTGTGAGTTTTGTTTGTACCGGGGCCCAGGAGGGTGGCCACCCAGTAACTGTTGTTCTTTTTTGATGGCCAACTACGAGGATCATGTTGGAGGAATGGGATAAAAAGCACATGTGAGAGATGGAGCCTTGTTTCCCCAACCCTTGGTCGGGGGCACTAGAAATGATCTTCCTTCTTCCTCTCCGCCTAAAATTCACGGAAACCCTTTTTCCCAAAGGCAGGGACGTCGGAAACATCGGTGTCTAGGAAACCTCCCCTTTCCCCCCTCCTCCCGCTGCCCCCGGAAAGCTTCAACACAGCCTGATTTGCTGAGATGAGCCCCCTGAGAGCTGATGCGCCCCCTTGCATAACTCTGGCCCCCAAAACCACTGCCTAAAAAGCCCAAAGAAAATGGAAATGTGGGGCCCCTTGTGGTTTTTTGACGGAGAGAAAGGCCCCGTGCCCGCATCTGTGCCCGTCCCCTACTCCGTCGTTGGGGGGGGGCCTTTGTTTTCAGTGCCACGATCTTTCCCAGAACAAAGATCACCAAATGTCATGCGACAAGGGCATTGTCCCGCATGACCATTTTGGTGGCTTCTTCAAAACTGGCAAGGATGGTGCAAGCCTTTCACCTCCCCCACTCTCGGTTGGTAACCCCCGGGGTTTGCAGTTTTGTCAGGCCAGTGTCATTCGACGCGTAATGGCATTGCGCGCTGCCACAATGCTGGGCTGTGGAGGGTGGAATTCCAGCGTGTTGCCCGTCAACAATGAGCGGTTGGGGGAAGGGGCTGGCTGCAACGCAGCCGGGCGGGACGAAGCAGGGTGCGAACGGCGGAAGTGCAAACTTAGACTTGAGCCTTTCCCTCAGCGGCAGCCCAGCCCCGGGAGCTTTGAAATTTCTGGACGACAAGGTTCATGCATGCCCCCGGCAGGGATGTGCTCAGCCTCCCGACTTAAGGGCGGCCAGCAATTTCCCCCGTTACGCACACCCCTTGCCGGACAAGGTTCTTCGACCCCCAGCCACGCTCGGTCTCGTTGGGAAGCCATCCACAGCTCCTGCCTGGTTGGACGGTCTCCAAGAAAATTAAATTTTAAACGGCCCCGGTTTCTCTTGGGACGTGTGCACCAGGGACCTTCAAGGAAAAAAAACCCCGCACCATCACTGCGGTTTTTTAAAAAGCGTGGCCCAGTGAGAGCCCCCGTACCCCCAGGGACATCCACCCCGCTCACCAGTGAGCTGTCACAGAGTTTTAGCGGCCCCTTTGGGCCCTGTTATGTCCATTTTGTCGGTGGTCAGATGGACTTTTTCGGCCACAGATGCAGACAACGGCTTGAAATTTTAGATGACACGTGGCTGGCCAGGGAGGGCGGGTTTTTTGGCAAAGATATGCCTGTCGGCATCTAGATTGGGGGCAGGCAAGGGCCATGACGTCGGAACCCCCCTGTGTCACCCGACGGAAAGGCAAATTTAAAAGGCCAAAGCTGGAATGCGACATTTAGGCTTTTGGCTTTGGGGTGGTTTTGGGTTAAAATGTTTTTTGTCCCCAAAAAAAGGGAAGACCGAAGGCTGGTGAGATGGCCGCTGTAGGCGTGAAGGTCATCAACTGGGGGAAGGAGAAGGGGGGTAGGAGGGTCTCTGGTGGGGGTGGTGGTCTCGGGGGACGGTGGGGTGAAGCGGAGGGTGATCCCCGACGACTCTGGAGGCATGGGAGCTGGGAACGCTTGGTGTGGCGGGGGGGGGGGAGACAGAGAGTGTGGACAGTGGATGGAGGCCCGGCGGCGGTTTTTTTTTTGGGCCCTTTTTTGGCCCGTGTTTTCCTCATTTCAACCTGCATTCGCTGATGTGACTAGACATGTTGGTGGTGGTTAACCACCTAAGGTTCTTGCCCCTACTTATGCGTTTTCGGCAAAGGCGGCTATGACACGTGGGGAACAGAGGTTTGGGCAAGAAGGCCCAGGCTTGAGGGTCCTGGGCCTTTTTGACGGCGATAACGAGGGTGGGGTTTGTGTGCCCTGGCTGGCGGAATCATATCAGCGGATTCTGCGACGCACTCTCCCTTTTTGGGGGGGGGAACCCCATGACCTTTCCCTGTCTTCCCCTCGTAAATGATGAAGCGCTGCAAGCAAATTCTGCTGAAAAGACCCGTTGGTCCCAAAGTCGTACATCTCATCAAACAAACCCCGGTGACTTGGTGTCCTGAATTCTCATCCAGGAGTGCGGGGTACAAGCAAGAGGGGCTGCAAGGCGTTTCGACGCCCGGGGGTTTTTCCCATTAACTGGCTTCCTTTCCTCCTCTGTGGCATCAGTAAAATGGGCTCAGAGCGAGAAAAATCCTCTTTGGGCCCCTTGATTTTTTAACATGCCCTTTTGACCCCAAAGCATTTTTCATCAAAAAAAAGGGCTTCAGAAAAAGGATTATCCACAGTGGGGGTAAGGTTGAAAATTTTGGGGTGTTCATGTTGGCGGATGTGGTGATGCTGTGACGACATTTGTGGCGTGATGGGAGGCGAGGAGGTAAGAGCTGGTGCGGTTGCATTAACCCCTGAAGGACAGATTGGCGAGTGTTGTTACTTGATTCACAGGGCCCTGACAAGTGTGATAGGCCGAAGTCCGCAAAATGAGTCCGCTGGCATGATGTTGTCGCCAGCACTGGGAAAGGAGAACCCTTCTTTACCTCTACTCCTGTCCCAGCCCCCCCTTTGTCGCTTCCACCCGAATTTCGCTCCATTTTTAGAAAATACAAATTTGAGAAAGGGATGGAAGAGTTTTTGGAAAACTCTTATTAAAAAAGACGGAAAAAACAGTATTCAAAACCCCCAAAACAAAACAAAATTGCAAATAGAAATTTTAAAATCAACAAAGCTGGCAGCGCCAAGTGAAAAAACACGTATCTGTAATGTATTGGAAAAATTTAAAAGGGTTTTTTTGCCCTATCAATTCACCCGTGAATACACAATTGCTCTATTCAAAATTTAACTGCAAAGGGGGCTCTATAAAAAAATTGGGGGGGGCAAAAATGCAAAAAAAAACGTATCTGTAATGTATTCGGGTAATAAAAGGTATTTTTTGGCACCTATCAATTCACCTGTGGTAATACACAATTGTGGATTCAAATTTAAAACTGCAAGGGGGGCTCTATCAACAAATTGGGGGGGAAAAAAGTGCAAAAAACATATCTAAAAAGTTTTTCGGATAATAAAAGTTATTTTTGGCACCTATAAATTCACTGTGGTGACTACCGAATTGTGATTCAAATTTAAGCAAAGTAGATTTCAACAAACTGGCCCTGCGCCAAAGTGAAAAAACACGTATCTGTAATGTATTGGATAATAAAAAGGTTTTTTTTGGACCTATCAATTACTGTGGTGACAAAAAAATTGCATTTTTCCTTTTAGGCAAGGGCCTCAATGAACAAAGCTGTAGTGCGGCAAAGTCAAAAACACGTATTTGAAATTTATTGGATTTTAAAAGGTATTTTTGGCCCCTATACCCTGTGTGACTTGTGGTTTTAAATTTTAAAGTACAAGTGGAAATTTATCAAAAAAGGTGGAATGGGCAAAATTTAAAATAACCCCTATCTAAAAAATGTAAAATGATAAAAAAAGTGGGTTTGCACCTAAAAGAGCCCCTGAGTTACTAAAAAAAGATGTGTATCCTATAAGTCAGGCTGCCAATATCCGGGAAAAATATTTTAATAGAAAATGTTAAAAAATAAAGTATTGCAATGTTACACAAAAGTCTTGGGAATTTTTATCCAGTATTCTTTAAGAGCTTGTCTTGTTCGCCCGCGGGCCCCCCCCCTCCGTTTCCCCCCCGTGGCTTTACAGGGTAGATGTCCTTTAAAAATTCTTACTAACTATAAAAAATTTCCAATCTCTTCTAACAAAAATTTAAGGATCCAGCTAATAGTAGAGGTTTCTCGGGAAAAGAAATAAATAAAATTGCTAACTGTTTGGACACAAGCAGAGGCACGTCCTTTGTCGAGACGCGGGGAGATCTGGGGCCCGGGGGAACAGGAAACGCGTTCTATGTAAAACGAGGTCATTGATTTTTCCAGCCAATGCAACCATCAATCCCAGTCATGATGTGCCCCACACTTTCCCCCTGCTCTATTTGTAATTGATTTGCTGGCCGCAAAATTAAGGAAGCCCCGAAAAAGGGGCCGATTTAATGATGATGCACGTTTTTAAACCTAAATTATCATGATCTAAAAAATCCGATCACCAAAAAACTGTCCCGATTTAACTTTGCGAAAAATAATCGCTCAACACTAGTGAGACGGTGTAGGCACGTGTTTTAGGGGAGGAGAAGGGAAGAAGGCGAAAAGGAAAGAAGGGGAGGGTTTTTTTTTTTTTCCCCCCCCATTGTTTCCAAAAACCCACTTTCCGTTAAACCTTTGAAATAAACCCACCAAACTGTTTTATCCCCAAGTCTGGGAGTTTGTACTAAACTTAGGCAGAGGTTTTCCTGAGTATCCATGGACAAGGAAAAAAGCCGCCATAGTGAAGTGAGAGTGACAACCCAACCTGCCCTAGAAGTTTGGCACAAAGGGGTGTTACAAATGTAACACTAAGCTTTTAGTGTACCTGAAATAAAGACTAGAAAGGTCTTGGGGACCATCATTATGTTCCCAAAAACCATAAAATTTGGGGAAAGACCCGTGAAAAACCTTTCTAGCTTTATCCACATGGTTCCAAAAATTTTCTTGGCTTCATACATCCAAGACACAGAAACTTATCACTGAAGACTATAGACCTCCATTCCTGCCCTTTATTTTATTTTTGGGGGTTTACAATAATAGCATTTGAGAGTAGCGTGGGGGTCAAAAAAACTTTTAGTGTACTTTTCGGGGCGGCAAAAAGCCATTTAAAAAGCCTTTGTGGTTTTTCAACATGTTTGCTGCCCTATCACCACCCTCCATTGCTCTAATCAGTGTAGAGTTTCGCCTCCATGCACCTCTTGTCATTTTAGTGTGTTTTATTCTCCCAACTACCGTGACTCAAAACATTAAACAGTGCAAACATTTTGGACTAGGTGCCAATGAAATAACCCAAAGTCTCTCAGTGCAGTGATTCTATCTCTCAATTTGCAACAAAAGTCTTTAACTGGCATGCTGACAAACAGAGGACATCACAAAATAATCCCTCACAGGGCCGAGATGATGGGCAGGCAGAGGTAGGCAATTGCCTAGGGCGATTCCTGTGCATGTCAGTAGGGGGGGGCGGGCATGCGCCAAAATTGGAGTGAGCCGGCCCATTCAT